>OX235272.1:116396696-116451296 GCA_944472155.2 Trichobilharzia szidati | reverse complement strand
ATAAAGAGAAGTGTGAGTGAGGTAAAAAGGAACCATAGATTTTTATTGGACACGGCAATTCATAAAGGCTGAATGTATCTGCGCCGGCGATTGAGAACTACTTTGAGTCATATAATTGATTGTCTTCAGCCTTCATTGGTTCTTACCATCCCTAGGACCTCAACCAGGAAGTCTACACCTCCTTAAGTGTGGTTCAAAATAACTTTTATGTATTTCATTGACTGATGAAGCCATGTTTTCGTTTGGCCATCACTAGCTCTTTTTTAGCCTGATTCTATGTTAGCTAACATTGCCTGCCAGTCGACGAAGGCGATGCCTAGACACGCGTAACATATGTCCTAACCATCTCAACCTATATAACTTCGCAACCTCATCGATTGATTTTGCCTCCTTACCTAGCACTCGGCGCTTAACCTTAATATTGCTCTTCCTATTATACCACCTAGCATGCAAGATAGAACTCAGACATTCTAACTGTATTGAGTGATACACACAATCCAATAACTTGATTTAATTATATTGAATGAAAAGCTTGAGAAACCATCGGAACTGGAAAACCAATCGTATTCATTAAGATGTTTTCAGTTGTTGTGAATAAGAAATTAGTTAAACGCCAACATTAAATTTTTTAATATATTAAATATTCCCATAGTAAAATTTAGAACACATTTAAGCGAACAATATTGTTTTCAATTACATCTCATCAGGCTTAACTCTAATATACCTACATAACTTTACAAATAAACATTCAAATATGAACCAATCAGGGTGTTTTGTCTATAAGATAATAAGATGGGGATTATAAATTGTGCAATTAGTCATAATAATAGTAGTGATAATGACAATAATAATGGTTTCATCAATAATAAGGATGAAAAAGTGAGGCAATCTGTGATAACACGAATGATGAAAAAACAGCATGATTAAACAAACAAATGTTCAGGTAGACATAGTAGTCGATAAAGGCTAGTAAAAACAAATGAACCGATTAAGTAATGTTAGATTGTAAAGGAAGGAAATGAAACATGTTTGTAGTGAAGATAAGATTAAGGGGTGATAAGAAAGGGGTTGAAAATATAAACAAGGGATGGTGTAGAAGTCATTAGTTGGTTATGTCTTAATTGGCCAAGGGAGGGATAATGGCTGTACGAACTTTTCTTGAATACATAGTTTAGGTTTAATATTTCGAATGCCTATCGCCTCAGAATACGAAGTCTATTGGAAAGATTCGGTGGGATACGATGAATTACTTTGAAGGTTCTCGTTTTCTCGATTACATGATGGTGGTCGTTTACTGCACACAGCTGAGGTGATAGGCATTCGAAATATTAAACCTAAACTATGTATTCAAGAAAAGTTCGTACAGCCATTATCCCTCCCTTGGCCAATTAAGACATAACCAACTAATGACTTCTACACCATCCCTTGTTTATATTTTCAACCCCTTTCTTATCACCCCTTAATCTTATCTTCACTACAAACATGTTTCATTTCCTTCCCTTACAATCTAACATTACTTAATCGGTTCATTTGTTTTTACTAGCCTTTATCGACTACTATGTCTACCTGAACATTTGTTTGTTTAATCATGCTGTTTTTTCATCATTCGTGTTATCACAGATTGCCTCACTTTTTCATCCTTATTATTGATGAAACCATTATTATTGTCATTATCACTACTATTATTATGACTAATTGCACAATTTATAATCCCCATCTTATTATCTTATAGACAAAACACCCTGATTGGTTCATATTTGAATTTTTATTTGTAAACATATATATATTAAAGTGTTTGCAACATTTGATGTAAAGTGAACAGTAAGATTCAGGAATACTTTTATAAGAAAAGATTTACTGGCACTAATAAGTTGTTAATCAGTAAATTAAAGTAACTTAAGGACTCTGTTGATGTGTCCTATTGAATGTTTGAATATTTTCAACTGTTTATATCTTTGACATAAACGCGTAACTGTCAACCACCTGGTGTTTCTATCATATATATATATATATATATATATATATATATATATATAAGACAGGGATACGATCAGTTTATTCGACCATTGCTTCATTATATACAATATTAACATTAGGAAAAAATAAGTAGCAAAGGTTGAAAGATTGAAGAAAATTGCATTCTTAAAAATGATATGAAGAAGCCTATTAGTAATAAATCAGTCAACATGAAGAGGCCTTGAGAAGACGAAATTCAAGTTTCGGAACTTTGCTGTCCACTTAGATGTTTGCTTTTGATATGGATTCACAAATCAGTAATCAATACAAACACCAACGACAAAGTGATGTGTGATAGAACTATAGCGGGACATGTTATTGAAAGGGCTGGTCTACCTGTACTAGTTCCCGTTATTATTAGCTCATAATATTGACTGAAGAAAGCAGTTTTAAATTCAACGGATTATCAAATTTTTTAGATAACGTTTACTCGACTTTATAACCCCGTAAATGCGACTGACGATTCCTTAGATAGTACCGGAACATAATCATTGAGTCAAAAATGAAGTAATGCCGCTGGCGAAGGTGCTTAACTGGCTACTCCATTATTTTCAATATTTTCCGGTGAGCTATATAAGATTCAGATTTGTTGATTGAGGACAGAAGGCTTGAAGCCTATATTAATCTTTTTCTAATAAATTTCTGTGCTTCTCAAAAACCTTGAATGAGTCAATTGAGGTCGCTGACACCAGTTTTCCTGGAAGCCGGTTCCAGGAGTTTATAGCCCGGTGTGAGAACCAGTACTCCGCAGCTATACAGTTTATCCTTGATTTTTGAACTCTCCTTCTATGTCCTCTAATGTGCTCCAACCTGGTGAGAATTAATTATTCAAATCAAGAAATGCAAGGATGATATTGAACAAATAATTGAAATCTACTTGTATTACAAGTAATTAAATTGCACTCCGTTCTTAAAACCGTGGGAAATATTAGCGCACGTTTGTTATTAGGCGTTTGTTATCTGTGTAGACTTGTATGCAAATTAAAGTAATTATGATTATCACGGACGATATGTAAAGGCATATATCTAGTAGTGTAGATAACACATGTGACGACTCAGTGAAATTTTACGAACATAATGAATTTACGTTCAATTAAAGATTACCTGGGGGTTCTCTGGGATTTTCGGACTGGCAGGCATACAGTTCTCGAGAGACAAACTGCTGTCATCAAACAGCAGACCCTGTCGATAACGCAGTGAAAATATGCAACGCCTGAACTGCAAATTCCTCAGTAAATTATTCGAGTGAAATTTACCTCATACTCCCTCAATTTGCAACGACCAAGGTTTGCAAGAGATACGTAGCCAACACTGTATTTGGAGCAAGTTGAAGGAGCTAATAGAACGTTGAAGATGTACTTAAATCCATGAGAATCCTACATTGTATATTATTAGTAGCGATATGATCTTACAGACACCAGAGTTTCGTTTGCGTCAAAAGCTACATATTTAAACGGCTCGCTTGAATGCTGATTGTAGAAATTCACCAACGTTGGGAGTAAGTATTCGATGGGATTTTCGTTCCAATTTTCACTAGATTGCCAATCAGGGAAGACTCCATCTTCTGTTCCACCAATCAAAAGAGCTAGTAAGACAGATAGTGTAATCATAATTGTCTAGGTCAAGCTGTGAATGACCTTCGCATGACAAATATCCCTCTGCGTTCAATTTTCCAATACCGATTCCATTGATCTCGCTGAACTGACTTCTTGGTTATAAACTTTCACAGTGTCTGTTCCGCCCCTCGTATGCCTCAATTTTGATGAGTTTGAGGGAGTGGTGCAGAGATTCGTTGTATGTGGTTTGCATTACTCTGTGTAAAGACAATGCTACTGCTATGAGTGCAGTAAATCCTAACACCCATTATTCATCCGGCGATGTCGAAAAGGGAAATGATAATAAGTAGACAAGATAATAATGACATAATAAATGGACACCCTGTATACTTTAAAAGAAAAACGATTAAACAAAAAGAAAATGCAACTCAATGCCTATAAAGTGATTGAACAGGTGGAGTAATCAGAAGAGTGAGAAGTTGAGGTCCGGGCAAGGGTTAACGATGATCTTAGACGAAACCCATCAGCAGAGTATGGCATATGGGTTTAAAGAACATAGTCCACTTGGACTCAGTCCATTTTTTGCTACTTGATTATCCGGCCTATACTTAAAGCTTTCCACCGAGGATCAGGGAAACACAGCTGTCGGTAGAGAATTCCAGGAGTGATAAACTTGAATTACAAAGAAATAGAAGTAGACTGTGATCTTCACTGTTTGATGCCTCATACTTCGCGAGTTGCCACGAATATGTCCATGATGACATAATGGCAATATATTTTTGTTTGGATGATACTGATCATTCTTATATTTGTTAGCAGTATTTAGGTCATCCCTTAGCCAGTTGTGGCTAAGCGTGAAAAGACCTTACTTTCTCGACCTTTTATGAGGTAGTCGGGAAGCCATAATATAACTCATTTCAAGTTGCGGCAGCACGTGTTTTATACAGTCTTTGAAAAATCTCTGGAGTGTGTACTCCTGTCCATTTGTGGAGTGTATAAAAGCGTATGACCTTGTGACAAGATACTAAGATAGAACCCTGTCAATATCCCGAGGTCATGCTGTGCCAGGATGATAGTACTTTGGTATATTATAACCTTAAAGTGGTCTTCCAGCCGTGAAAAAAGGTCACCAATACTCGGATGGAGCACTGAGGCCTCAGATATACTGATTTTGTCATATCTCAGGCCACCTGTACGTTGGCAGTGCTGAGCAGTAGCTGGTTGTGTTCTGCTTCACAAGAGGGTGGTCTAAATATACCACTCAATTGATACTTGGTGTCACCGACACTGGGAGCATGTCATGTAGGTTCTGAGAGTCTCGTGAGTGGTGCGTTTGTTGCTCAACTTCTTTTATACATATATGGAGATTCCGCCCCCAAATTATGATACCACTCCCCACTAACCAGGACCACATAGCTCATACTAACCTTCTCGTCAGCAATAATATGGTTTAGTCAAGTTTAGGTTAGTGTTATTATTTTGGGATTCAGGTCAGATTCTAGGCTTCTGAGTTCGTCTATTTTGCCTTCCAGCACTGTCTCGCCGCACCACAGGTAACCAATAGTAAGTCCTACTGTAACGACAGAAGACAAGGGCCAGGCAACAGATCGTTTTTTATTCAGAAAATCAACAGATATTTATAGATTTCTATGTACATTACTATGGTTATTTAAGCAAACAAACACAGTCTTCCGATTGGTTGTTTCTCACGTAAGTTAATCTTTCATCTGTTTGTGACTGTTTCTTGAATGTCAAATCCTCTATATGTTAACTGCATCCGCCTACGCAAAGTCTGCTGTGGTCGGTTTTGAATCAATCTTTGTTCACATTTTCTCACGACAAATCTTGGGAACGTAAATATTGACGTAAATTACTGTCTACCAATTTGGCTAGTAGACAGCTCTCACCACACTACCACCCTGCCGTCTTGTGAGACTGTCGACTTGGAGTGGACTGCTAGGTGAAAAGATGATGTCCGGAATATACCCCTATTTGAGCAGGCTATAGAATGCTGAGAATGATTCATCTTTGGTACGGCTGATTTCGGCGGCGTATTTTCAGTTCATTCACTTTAGTATACCTTTCCAGGATCGGTAGGTCTTCCTAAAAACTGGGCTGATCTGCCACGTTTCTCACAGACAGATATGACTTTATACCATCAACTTAAAAAGGTGTCGACAGGCTAAGTAATCCGAAAGATTATCTATGAGAATCAGAAATAACAATTGACTACAAATAGTTCGCTGTAGTACCCTAGTTGATGACGTCCATGCAAACTGTTTGAGACTTGCTTTAGTACAAGTTCCACTACCCTCAAGGTGTGCTTAAAACCAGAACACCAATGAGTTGTCGGTTTATGTTCCGAAAACTTTCGAGAGAAGGATTCCATGCGGCACAGATTCAAAAGCTTCCACTAGGTCCAGAAACAACTAATGGATTGCAATGTTTTGGCTCAAGCATGCTGTCCAGTTGCCCAGAACCGCTAGCAATTTGGTTACACATTTTGAGCTACACGTAAGATGTTTTTTATCAATAGGTTCTTCGAAATGATTGCCCTTCAGGCCTTCTATCAACTTTGACATAATAATAATTTACATTTCGTATAAACAGGTAAGTTTACATGAAATGCGTGCCAGTTTTACAGTCACGATCAATTACGTTACGAATTACAATTGTGAATTAGCATACATTATCACTTTTTAAAAGGTTCAAATTGTTGAATTATAGTACAAGCAATCGGAACAGAATCTTACAATTGTTAATTTGTAAATCTTTCACGAAGGTCTCCATCAAAGTTGAGCGACAACCCAAACTTCGTTCCATTTCCTGATGATGATAGTAATGGCCTATCGATAAACAACATATATTTGAGTGAGTGCTGTGACCCCATGTGTTTGAACGCTATTTCAGGAAGAGGAGAAAATACTGCACAGCTACAAAGTGGTATAAAATGCAATCATGAATAATACATTATTGGAAGTATATTTACAAGAAAAATACAAGAATAAGCTATACAGTACTTGATATGATAGTGCACATTTGCAATGTATGATGCTAACCACATTGGTCTAACCATAGAAAACTATGACGTTTTCTATGAAAATAAAGTTATTCTCAAACATAAGTGTTGTTATGTTTATTTTTGTCATCAGAGCAACCGAACTTTATGCGAGAGAAGAGTGTAAATGGGAAAAAAGAAAAAAATGTAAATTCCAGCTTTATTAAAGTCCCAGGAAGTTGAGATAAAATAGAGTATAATAGTAATTAGGTAGAAGGATTATCGTGAAGTATATATGTGACATTTCAGAGAGAAGTGGCTTGAAGGACTAGAACCTGTTGGGTAGTTACCTGTAGGATGGCCGGCGAACTTGTGTATGGCCCATGGGGTAGCAGGCTTGTAGATTTTGGGAGCGAAAGCATTATTTTTTTATAAGTTAAATCTGTACAGTCATTATTGTTTTAGTTTTTTAAATCACTTTTAAGTCTAATTTTTTTGTATATTTTTTATACATTCAGTATCTAAACTCATGTTTAATTCTCGAGCTGCCAAAATAATGCATGTTGGTGTCCTACAGATCGGAGCGATTCACATTTGTGACCACTACCAAATCTGCTGATCAGCATGCACCACCCTCCCTCCTTTTTGACATTAAGCTCTGAGACCTTTTACAATGGCTGCAGTTGTAATATTGGATTGCTGTGACTCCGTCCCAATCATACAGTATGCTGCACGTTAACAGCTTTCATGACAAGTGCCTCCCATTAGGTCACATGGCACAGTAATACCAGAGGACATTGTTAGCAATATTATCATCATACTAGTGAACAAGTGGGTTACTACAAAAGACTAAGAAGTTAGGTTTCCCTTAAGAGTTATGAAGTATAAAAACAGCTAATATTAGAACAACTAAGTTATATTCTATTTATCAGAGTGATATGAGTAGTGGAAGAATTAGTGATAAAGTTATGTAAAGTGGTCCTGAGTAAGGCAACTGGTTAGCAGAACTTGTTATGCTAAATTTTCACGACCGATTTTATATGGTGTGCGTTACACATTGCAAAGTGACTGATCAGTTATATAATGAAAAAAATACTACATAATTTTAACACTATGAATTTTTTAGGAAATTATATGAAAATGGGTAACTGTTGACTGAAGAAAGTCATTTCAACTCAGTACCTAGTACTAGAAGGACTACATGTCCAGATTCTTTCAATTACTCCCCTAAAGTAGCGGATACGATACCATTCTTTCACTACTTCGGCGTCTATTTGCTGCTCAACAAATGCTGAAATGGCTGACTGACCACTGTTTTATGGATATCGGCCTGACACACTCATATCCACAGAATTTCCAATGACAGAACCTTCATGGAGTCTCCGAGATGACACGTGAGTTTATTTAGAACGGATTTATGTTCAAGATGTTGGGCATTACAATGGGTCACCCAGACAGCCGTGTGCTGTTCACTTGCTATGGTTCCCTCGGATGTTTGTAGTGCATTTACCAACGTGTTAAGACTTTGTTTTATTGCATGCATATTCGAGTGGCTCCAACACTACTTTTGCGCTTTCCTGTTCCACTGTCGACACGCACACTCTTCGGTGAGCGTTAAATACAGCCATATTCGTTAGATAAGTTTTAAATCATCTTCCCTGGATTAACTTGACCCTTCATTTTACCCAGATATACTGCTTTCCAAAGCACATTTCCAATTAGCTCGGACTTTTTAGTTTTTGATGTGTCGCCAATTCTTAGAGGTTAGGCAGATTACTGAATTTTTGGGTACATAGGTAAGTTACTGAAGTTTCTATAGCATCTTTGTTTACAGGGTGTGGTTGGTAGCCTCACTCCTGAGAAGCAGGTCGTTACATGTATATATAGTTTGCAGGGGAGCCACGTTTTGGGTTGCTCCCCTTAGAATCAGGAAAACAAGGAATAAAGCAGTCAGAACAACACCAGGAAAAGGAAAATCTTACAATAGGAAGTGTAGCGACAACAACAAAAAACCGTAGCAGTAGTATCACTGCCAAATACAGTTAACAAAAATGATATCAAAACCATAGACTCACTGACTTGAGTATGTAAATCCAACAAAATATACAATTATAGATATCAGTCAGCGTTAAATAGTCACAAAATGCCAAACAGTTAGTTAAAGGTATTATAGTAATAGTATATTCTCATTTTTTACATGAGAGACGCCAGTTTACAGGCATCATCAATTCGATAAATTACACATACGATTAGTAAGTATAGTTAGTAATGATAATATAATAGGGTACATATTTATTCATACAAATATAGGACACACAAGTTGTATAGGAATGGATAAGAATTATTTAAGTTACATATTTAAATTACATGGATTACGGTTAAATAACATGGTTGCTGTCATTTTATCTTTAGTTTGTGGGGGAAATCGGATAACTGGTGATTCAATGGAACACACCAAGAAATATAGAGATATTGACTTCGCATTAACAAAAAAAACCCAAGTATGCGTTGGATGGATTACATATACTTGGGAAAATAAATAAAGCTTGAAGTCAACTCCCTCATAAAACAATAAAATGCGTCTTATAATAATAATATATTCCCACTTTATGCACCTTAGGGACTCCAGTTGACGGGCATCATCAATATGATAATAATCCACACATGGAGTAAACATGTTTAAAATTTTTCACTAACACAAAATATATATATACAAGGGGAGATAATGAAATATTGACCGTAAGTACACTCTGCATAAGTTAAAACAGTTTATATGGCATAATCCTAGGCACAATTATTGTTTGAATTTGTTGAACATGAGCGTAACAACTGAGTGTTGCGTTACATTCGGTCGATATGGTGGGCTAGCCACAAAAGTATAAAAATGGCTTATAAAACGTTACTCAGTTTACCGTAAACGATGTTTCAAGCAATATAATCTGCAAAAGGCTCACCACAGCAGTTATTATCCAGTTAAAAATGCAGAGAAGTAATCATAATTCAGCAACTGGTGAATTTTTGATTCTTTTCAGTCAACAAGATTATATCCACAGATTCAGTGTTCGAAGGCGAACTAATTACAATAAATTCCACAACTTCCTGACCAGAAACAGAGTTTTGTTTAACTTAGCAAAAGTAGCGTACTAATCGAAAAGCCAGAATATGTAATACCACTTTACCTACCTGGGAAGCATCATTTCAACTACAGGCGGACGGAAATGATGAGGATATCATCAACGCGAGTATTGGGAAAGCAAGACAAGCTTTCATTTCCCTCAAGTCTGTGTGGAGGTCGACAGCACTCAGTGTGAAAAATAAGATCCAGATTTTCAACTCCAATGTGAAGTCAGCGCTACTGTACGGATCCGGATGTTAGCGCCACGTCATGAAGGCCACTTCGAACAAACTACAGACCTTCATCAATAGCCGTCTTTGCTCAGTGCTACTCAAGACCAGCTGGCTGGCCAGAAAAGATCAGAAAAAAGGGATCTCTGGGAGCCAACCAACACCACAGGAACCAACTGTGCAAGAAAAATGCATGGCGAAGTGGAGGTGGGTTGGTGGCCATATTCTGAGAAAACCACCAAGTGGCATCACACACGATGCCATCGCTCAAGTGGGACTCGAATGGGAAGTGACCAGTTGTTCATCCGAAGGTGATATTGAGGAGATCATATGGAGAGGAGATGAGAGTACGTGGGCAGACGTGGAGCCAGGTGAAAAAGTTGGCAGAGAAGCGGACGCAATGGAGACATGCGGCTGAAGCCCTGTGTTCCTCTGGGAATTAAAGGAAACAATAACAATAATAGATAACTTAAGTTTAAGAGGGCTGATAATATTAAGTTATCAACAGCACTACCGGCACCTTACAGCTGGTGAGCCCAAATTTCAATCTCTGCCACATCTTAAGTCCGTATTTTCTTTTCTTTAAGTCTCGTGTTATTTTATACTGCCGACATATTTTTACTATTCCATAACATATACTTCGATTAACCACGGCTGGAAAATAACTTTCCTGTGCGGATGAGAGCTATGCTGCAAATCCCAACCTAATGGGCGAATCGACCATCTTCACTATTCCCACATGTTGAAGCCTAGTTCGCCTTGCGGGTTATTCATTCACAAAAAGCTAAGGCCAACTAAGTAACTGACAGTCTCCCTGAAAACATCACAGGGGGCGTCTCGGACATTCCTGATGACCTCTCCCAGACCCTTGCGATCGTCTGAAAGCGGCTTCAATAGAAACAGTAGTACTTACAAACCAACAAAAAGTTCACAAACTCTCCAGAGACGTTCAAATTGGGGACTGTAGGCCAACACAAATGCTTCCTGAGACTGGATAGGTAATTGCTGATTGCAAAATTGACGAAAGCTTTCTAAAATAACTGCGGTTACAAAGGCTACCTCAGACAGTGCAAAGGATTCTCGTACCCTTCTACAAACCACCTATGAAAGAATAAGCAGAAGCATCTAACAGGGCTTTCGAAGCTACAAGACCATTCACATGCATTTCTTCGGTCTTATCTACTAACATTCCTTGCCAAAAGGACCTCCATTAAATAAGTGACTCGTCAAGTTTCGAAACCAGACTGAACTGTGTAGTATTAAGGAGGAATTTAGGAGTTCAACTCCTTCCCACAATCGCGCATTTCGGTCTCTCAATAAATCTTCCTTGAGTTAAGGAAAAAGGTGGCTGGAATCAAAAAGCTTATGGCCTGGAATCTGTTAGCAGCATAGACGTTATAGTGCCTATGCACAAGTGTGTACTCGTCCCTGCACCTTTGACACTAGCCAGTCGGGAAATGTTTGAGCCGACTCGCAATGACGACTAACGTCACTGGCGAACCATTGGTCCCTCTTCTATTTCACATATCTCTACCCTAGGATACGTTTCCTGGTTGATACTGGGGCAAAAGCTATCATCAACCCACCTACACCGGAAGAGCGTCTTTGCAACTACGCTCAACTAGTGGTTTGACTGTCACAACTTATGGCAGAAGGTCCTAAGAACGCAATGTCGGACTTTATCGTTTTAATGTGTAAAACTAAGTCTTATAACACTGGAAATTGCACCACAGATTGGTTAGAGCTTCAGTCGTGACCAGCTTATTGTTGGTTCACCGCTAGTACTTCTGATAAACTGCATTTGCCCTCGTTCCCGAGCTGGTAATATATTCCTAGGTCAGGTAGGCTAGGCTGGAGAATCAACATACGGCGTAGCGGAATAGACGGCCTGACAACAATCACGAGTGTTATTTATAGTTGAATATAACCGGAAGAAAGTTCGAAGCCGTTTTGGCGACATAACTATTTGGTTTCCAAGATGTTAACAGTTGTTCAGCATTCAGAGTCAGGTAAAATCCTGCCCCACCAACGCCGTGTGGCGTAAAACTCTATTATTCGCATAATACATCTTCCTTAACTTTACTAATTTTCTTCCCTTAATCCTCCTCAGAAGTTACTCTAGCAACCATAACTTTCTGTGTAACACTACGGTTCTGAGTGGAAATGACCACCTTGAATCGACAAGTGCCTATTTTCTAACGCTTTTAACAGACGTATAGTTTTTAAGTTCGTCCCGTGATATCACATCCGCACATGGATTACTCTGCGGTGTTTACTTCTTCCTCATTATGTTGGGTAGGATTCCGTTTCCGTATCCACTGATATCTAAAAATGAGTGTCTTTCTGAGTGTTCAATTAAGGTTTCCCACTTCATCACAAAAACAGCACTCATGTTTGAGAATAACTTTATTTTCATAGAAAACGTCATAGTTTTCTATGGTTAGACCAATATGGTTAGCATCATACATTGCAAATGTGCACTATCATATCAAGTACTGTATAGCTTATTCTTGTATTTTTCTTGTAAATATACTTCCAATAATGTATTATTCATGATTGCATTTTATACCACTTTGTAGCTGTGCAGTATTTTCTCCTCTTCCTGAAATAGCGTTCAAACACATGGGGTCACAGCACTCACTCAAATATATGTTGTTTATCGATAGGCCATTACTATCATCATCAGGAAATGGAACGAAGTTTGGGTTGTCGCTCAACTTTGATGGAGACCTTCGTGAAAGATTTACAAATTAACAATTGTAAGATTCTGTTCCGATTGCTTGTACTATAATTCAACAATTTGAACCTTTTAAAAAGTGATAATGTATGCTAATTCACAATTGTAATTCGTAACGTAATTGATCGTGACTGTAAAACTGGCACGCATTTCATGTAAACTTACCTGTTTATACGAAATATATATATTATTATTACATGATCTTTTTTTCAGAGATTAGGTAACTACATATTGGCCGTTGTGGCCCAGATAGAGTGCATGGAAAATATTCAGATCCACCTCAGTTTATTATCCTGCATTACAAAAGATGACCTTGTAAGTAGAGTCAGAACGTCTCAGTCGAGTATTTCCTACTAGTCTTAGTAGTAAATTTCCTTAAATACTGCATCTTATATGCATTTGCTATTTTGAGTTGTCTCATTTTCATGACTTTACACAGAATTTCCACCTCTAGCAACGACTCCAGATACCAGCGAAATTTCCTCACCTCCTTTTTCGTCAGCTTACCGGATAAAAAGTCCAATAGCCTTTTTAATAAGAGCATGTGCGGATAAGCATCAGAAGTTGCACAGTCACCGAAACGACGGTCAACTGCAGCTCCTGTAAGTAAACGGTGTCCGACCAGTTCAAACTTTAGGCAACTGTAGACTGCAGCTACCAAACCCTCTGCAGAAAAGTACTTCTTTAACTAGAGCGATAATTTGTGATGATCGAGAGGGCTTTTGATACAACAGAAGATGCAATTACATCAGAACGTGAAAATTCACACTTTTTGCGTATATTGACATTAACCAAGAAAGTGGAAGAGTGTTACTGCATCCACTACTTTCAGGGAAGTAATTGAAAGAATGCTTAGTGCTACGGACGTGTAGTCCTTCTAGTACTAATGTCAAAGGTGATAGAAGGCCTGAAGGACAATCATTTCGAAGAACATATTGATAAAAACAACATCTTACGTGGAGCTCAAAATGTGTAACTAAATTGCTAGCGGCTCGGGGCAACTGGACAGCATGCTTAAGCCCGAACATTGCAATCCATTAGTTGTTTCTGGACCTGGTGGAAGCTTTTGAATCTGTGCCGCATGGAATCCTTCTCTACAAAGTGTCGAATGGCTTTATGATATTCTCACTAACTGTAGCAACTTAGTCCGCTTTAATGTTTGTGTAATGACAGCGGTTATAGTTTTTTCTATGCCATTTAGATGAAAATGCACATTAACTTTTTTCCTATGTACGTTATATTGGGTGGTTGTAATGTACTTGAACTACATTGCCTTTACTGAAGTTGTGTTGGAAACGCTGGCTCAAAACTGATATCCATACTGTGTGGTGGATTATGGGAGATAGTAAGTCGAAGAGTTAGATATATGTCTTACCATCCTCATGATATCATGCCGGTGTATTTGGCCTATTTAATGAAAATATTTTCACCACCATTCTAGTAGCTTTTAGCATTGATCGCATTATTACAGCGATAATTTCTCTTTTCGTGCGTTCAGCACGGAGTGGTTTCCAATTTAAGAGATGTCGCATGAGTACTAGGGAAGTTGATTTGCTTTTATTTATGAATTCAATTCATATTTAGTAACCAAAACTGAATACAACTGTGGGGCATCATGAATATTTGTCCTATTTTTATTTTCTGCGCTAGATCAAAAAACCTGTGACTGGGTGCAGGCTGCCAATAATCTGCAAACAAATTATTTGAATGCCAGTGGCAGATTTTTACGCTAAGTATACCAAACATTTATTTGATGAATCACATATTCCAGCACGCGTCTACACAAACAATGCGCTCATACTTCGAACTAGTGTCGAACAAACGTTCTTAGAGAAATCAACCCGATGAAAGCCAAATAAACGTCAAAATCAGGTCAAATAGAAATGTCTATATCAAACATGGCACAGTAGCCAGACTGAATCAACCAAACCGCACAAATACCCGACAGATAAATCAGGTGGCGCCAAGTCAAACTGAGGATATGCCATATAGTTGCCCAGTTTCTAAAACAGTAACCAGCAACCAACTACTATACTTAGTTGAAGCACACATAGAGGGCAAGGGATTTTGCATTAAGCTGAATCTCAAACAATTTACGTGCATAACTTATCCTCTAGGGTATTGCAAACGTTACTTTCGCCATTCTTATTTCTGATTCTCACATATGATCTTCAGAACGAATCAAGCTGTGAGTTCCCTCTTTAAGCTGGCAATAAGAAGTCGTGGAGGTTTATGGAAAATGTAAATGCCCGGCCAGGAAGACTTGACCTTTGGTTTACCCTGAATAGCTGAAGCCATCAGATGAGTGTGGTGAATTTACGGTTCAAGTTCACTACGTCGCTAACCGTTCACCGATTCGTAACTTCACAGCAGGCTAAAAATGTGAGGTCCGAACACATCCACTGGGAGTGCACTATCACGATAAATATTGAGTTTTATGAATCTATTTACTTCACTATCTATCCTTACTTTTTGTATTTTCTCCTCCTCCCATTTTCCAAACTTTTCTTATCTCCACGTCTTATACATCCCACACTTAGTTTCCATGGTAATATTCTGTTATTCTTTTCTACTCATTCTCTTAGTGTTTTGCTGCCGTATTACCGAATTTCCCAGTGTTTGGAACCGATATAGAGGGTTTTCCGCATCAACGACAGTTTTGAGTCCCAGCGGCGTCACTACCGGTGTATAAATCATGCATATCTTTCGAAACAAGTTGCCGAATCTACCGGTGAGTGCAGTGGATATTGGACAACGAAGCAGGGGAAATAAGAAAACCAGCAAGAGCAAGGACTACACACCAAGGTCAAATTATAGTAAACAAACCAATCCGACTCTTCTAGGCGAAAAGTGGCGTTTATTCTATAAAACAATGTATTTGTAAGGTAGATACTTAAAAAAGGATTAAACAGGGTATGTTTATCTCTAATGTGCTGCAAATAATCGGTCGCAGTTTCTCAAAGGAGTGTCTATTGATATATCAAACAAATGTCAATACAAAAATTCATTTAAGTGGCTCTATATCATATCATATCGGGAACCATTTACCATTCCAATACTTTTTTTAGACGCATACAGAATCCTTCAATAGGATTTGAATGAGTTCCATTTATAGGATTCATTAATTCATAAGAATGATTGACTTTGTGGTGGATATATTCTAATTATGATAGTTGCGAATAATCTCTCCACTCGTTTGGGTGAATGGTAGTGCTTGAGAGGTCTATAGTCTTTGCATTATTAGAAGTATAACATCAACAGTTGAGGTTTGGGATGCGTTCTACAAACCCTTTTCGAAGATTCGTATCGTACAGTCTCAGCAGTTAAACGTGATGCTCTTGCTGTTCTCCTACCGTGACTCATTTTTCGTTTCATAATAGGTACTGTTTCGTCAGTATGAACGACGACACCGGTTCCTCCAAGTACAGAGATAATTGCATTGATCATTTGTGAGGTGACATCTCGACAGTGCTGATACCATTTGACATTTGAGTATTCTCTGTTTCTGCAGCTGTAGCAGATACTGGTCGTCTAAGTAGCTGATTGTGGTCTATGCACAATATTTTACTAAGGCAGAGTTTCGATTTCAAGAGGAAAGTATCTAAAAATCACAATAATGCACTTGTCAACTCTTACAGTTTTCCTTTTACACCAGTGATTGCGGTAGAGGTCAAAATCGAAATCTGAGTGGAAACTGAAACAAAGATTACGAATGGCATCAACTTGCAAAACGGAGTGGCGATCTGATTGGTCGGTTCAAGGTCATTTGACTCTGATGTCTATTGTTTACTCTTGCCATAAAACGTATATTCTTAAGAAAAGTTACAAATGAAATCAAAGTAATAGCGTTAAGAAAACGAAGCTAACCTTCTACATACAATCCTGTAGCGGTACTTACGATCTCTTCCTTCACTCAAGGTCATTGTCCTACAGGATTTTCACCATTCTTTCGGGTCAGCAAGGCTTTACTCCTCCATGCATATATTTTATGTAACTTTTCTCTTTGTCTACAATAATTTTTTGTGTTATGAAACAGTTCAGAAGTAAAACTCAAATGGTATTTTTAAATAATGTCATAAAATTGCATATATTTTTTATATTCGGATTTGTGATTAACTGTAGGTTTTCAGCCTATGGTAGTCTTTGTATATTTAGGATTTGCACCTGCCACTTATCCGAACTAGGTTGACTTAAACTTAGGCTCCACTTTTTCTGGTAGTCGGTGACTAAAACAGTTACTGACCTCTCCCAAATATAACCAGAAATTATTACAATTAAGTTTCCTAAGGAAGTTTATTGGAGGACGTGGAGGAAGATCCAGTAGATCACAGTGATTCATTTGGTCGTTGGCTTCTAATTGTTATACAGTGTCATGTTTGATTTTCCTACTCAGTAAGTAGGAAAAGTTTTTTCTTAAAGTTATGAAATTCATGTTTACATTTGTCTCCGTTTTGATAGTAAGAATATTAGCAGTCTCAGTTATTTCTTGTATAACTCCACCATAGGTTATACATTAGTAGTAAGCATAGTGAAGGTTCTGTGTATTATCCAAAATGTTTCATAACTATGAGTTGTAGCTGCGCAAGTGTGCTGTAATTTTTGAGCCGAAATTGACTGTAACGATGTACGTTTGAACTGAAGGAGGAGGTTTTCGATCCATATACGCTGGCATGCTTGTACACTTAACTATGTTAACACGAAGTATTCATTATTTGAACTGAAGTTGTAGGGTATTGTGTCTAATTTCCTGAAGCCGTCTTCAGTTGTTTAGGTAGAGGACTATGTTAGTTTTGATAAGCCTGGGTAGTTCGTTCATATGCAGTAGCAATAATAAAAGTCCCGGTACATTACCTTATGGCACACTATACCTTCGTTTAGGAAAAAAGTTTGGGGCTGATGGGTATTCTGTCTCTATCACAAACAACTCCCTTCATGTGTATAGAATACCAACGGTTGCAGGTCATTCCAACAAAATAGCACAAGACACAATCTAATACTTTGCTAATACCTATAAAAACTACAGCTTTCTCGTCTTCTGTAAACTGGGCATATCTATTTTTCACCGTGAGGTTTACCGAGCTGCATAGGTTTCCTCAAAACCCATATTGCACGTTAAATAAGAAGGTGTTTCCCAGACGAGCCATAACTAATTTCCTTATCATTTTTTCCTGTATCTTATTTAAGATGTTAATATACCCAATATGTATGTAGTTTAAAAGGTAGTGCTAAGTTCCTCCTTTGCTGATAGGAGTCAAGCCGTAACATTCCTTGCTAGATTCATAGTCAAAAAATAGCAGTCAGTGGACTGGTTATGTGGAGTATCGACCCTCATGAGAAGCCTTAGATGAATTTAGTCATGTCCGTCTGATTCCCAGGTATTTTGATTACTTAAGGGTATGAACACGGTTTGGTCAATAATTACCGAACATATTCTGTTTTCTCGCTGTGCGACCGAATTCAATGCAGTATATGGTAACGATTTGTAAGTGAAGATACTGGCGAAGTAATCTGTCATTACTTTTACTTTGTACTAGTCCTCCTTGATTAAGTATGATGCGTCTTAGTTATGGAACTTTTTTTTCCAAGATTAGCTTGTAGGAATAATTTACTAAGGCTCACTGCATTTCGCGCTAGGCGCATCTGAAATTTCACTGGTCGGCTTATTCTCAGTTTGGAACTTTGCTCAGAAACTCAGCAATTCTAGTTGCCACATTGCACACGTAGGTCGAGAAAAGGAATTCAAAAGGACTATTATGAATAAAAATGTATGGTAAAAAGAACAAACACATGGAAAATAATGAGAACCCTGTGAATGTGGGAGAGGAAATGTATTTGCTCCATTGAGAACAGTTCTAAGCCATATCACCAACAGTTTCAAGTCATTGGTTCTTACTGTCTCGAAGATCCCTACACCTGGCTTAGACTGGCAGTTAAAGACTTCATGGATTGATGCTGGGTTTTAACTTGATTACAGCTAACTCTTTCCCAATGTTATCCAGTGTCAACTAACATCGCCCGATGAGGAAGGCGCTGGCTCCGCATATGTAACACTTGCCCTGGTCACTTCAGTCCGTGCAGCTCCATAACTTCGTTGATTGACTTTCACTCCTTATCCTACCTCAATATTACTTACCATATTATCCCATTTAACACGTGAAGTAGAGTGCAAACATCTGTGGTCAAATATAGCTAGCCTATTCAGGTCTTCCACTTTCAACTGCCATGTTTAATAACCATTTAAAATGACAGAATAGCGTGGTATGATCTGCAGGAATATTCATTTTAGCCAGCGTAGCTCGTTGGGTCGCAACGATATGCACTCTTGATCACCACTCCAAGGTGACAGCTATCAGTCAGACTCGAATTTCATTCATGGATGTTGAATCGCTGTGATCGATTGATTTCTAGCCGTAGTGTATAGTTTCGTAGTCTTTGGAATGCTGAGGGTGATTTTTTTATTCCTTTACGTTCCCCCAGTGGAACATAGGGCTTCAAGCTGGAGGCTTGAATTTTCAGTAGCAGTGGTGTTTATTTCTACAGGATGGGGTTGCTAGCCTCATGCCCAACCTTCCCTTTTTACCGGTCTCATCACTGGCTTAGCGAGATAAAGGAATGCGTCGGTCGGGGCTAGGACCCCAAACCACATGCATGGCTGGGGAACATTCCAGCACTGTGCCACCGACGCTAGTGATAAGTGTCTCCTATTACTTATGATTCTGTTTAAGTAGGCCACCATTGTTTCGGTTTATCTACTAAGGACAACGCTTCTGTGCCTTAAAAACAGTTCATGGTATGTACGACTGATTGGCTTGCTGCCGCGAGTGTTGCTTCATATAACCACATAAAACCTCTAAATAAGTCCTCTGATCTATGGTACAGTCCTCTGATGAGGATACTGCAACAGTATCAGTGAACTTGGAAGTAAGGACAGTTTGACCACTTCTTATAGTTAGGTAGAAACGTGTTCATCTTCACCGCTCGAGGAAGTCACGTTTAAAGTTGAGGAGTGTTGGGAATAATACTATTTGGGTTTACTGATATGAAAACTACATGAACCATTCTAACAACTTATGGTTGGAGTCACTGTCTGAAAATATGTTTACTAAGTTTTCGGAATCTACTGATGGGTTGTTCAGATCAACGGCTATTAGGCATCTACACTTAATGTCTGTATGTGTGATTTCTCGATGAGGGAGTCATCATCTATGTAGTCATAACTATACGATATACTACGATTAAGTTTATGTCTTGTCCTCTACATTTCAGTCTACAACGTATAAAAAGTGAATGCATCTGCGCCATCAAGAATGATATTGAGCAAATATATGTTAACAATTGTGTAGTTGTTGGCGATAAGTTGCATAGCTACACTGATATCACAAATATACGAATAGAACTTGAGGAACTATAAAAAAACACTGATGATAAGTAATGAATAGCAGTCAAATTCAGGATGCAAATTTCGTCCTGTTTGGTACTCGTCTGCTGAGCGTACCTTCATTCCTTAGTGACTGATGGTGTTCCTGCTAGGAATCGAACCTTGTACTCATCGTTTTCAATGCCAGAGTGTTATCCACTAGACCATTTGGTTGGGGTCCTCGGGACGGTAAAAACCAATGGTTGGAAACAATTGGTGACATGGCTCAAAATCGTTCTCAATGGCGCAGATGCATCCACTCCTTGTGACTCATGATTTCCAATGAAACTGTTTCGTTCTTCGTTATTACTATTCCTTTGTCTCACACCTCTGTTTACTGTCTATATTATGCATTTCTTCTACTTTCTTCTCTTGCTTTGTGTGCTACATGGAGGGAGTGTGGCGACATGAACTGCCACACGTCGGTGCAAAGTTCTATGTCGAAAACCGACCGACCGACCATTTGGGTCACGAGAGCCACTTCTTGTGCAATGGACACCAGTCATTATTTGTTCTTAATTCACTTTTAATTTTCCCTTTAATTGATTGGACTGAAATGCTCTTCCTCAGTTGACTTGTCGGCTTCTGCCTAGTACGGACACTTTGACATTGTCTGAGGATTAACTTGAAGTTATTCGGTGATTAGTGACCAACAGTGTAATCCAAGATGCGCATGTCTTCCTATTCGGGACTCGGATGACTCCCGTGACCCAAGTGGCCTAGTTGATAACGCTTCGGGGTGTCAAATGTTGTATATCGGGTTCGAGTCTCAGTGGGAACGGTATCACTGATTAGAGAATGGAGGTACATCTAACTGACGAGTCCCACACAGGACGATATGCGCATCCTAGATTCCAGCATCGGTCTGTGACCATACTGCATTGAAAGCACCCGTTCTCGTTCGATCACCAAAGTTAAGCAACGTTGGGCCCGGTTATTACTTCCATTTGTGACCGGCTGGGAATGCCGGGTGTTGCCGGTCTTTTGTGCATCGGTGGCACAGTAATTGAGACGCTCGCCGACTATGCACATCGTCCGGGGTTCGATCCCCAGCCGATGCACACCTGATATCAATGGTCGGCCTGCTAAATTTTGGCTACTGATATCACATGCCGTAAATTCCATAGTTGTACCGAAATATTGTGTATGTAGTCAAGGTATAATAAAAAAAATTAGTTTTCAAGTATTGTTTTTGTAGGGATTTTGTTTGATTCCATGGAGGTCCTGGGTTCGAGTCTCGGTGGGTGCGTACCCATGAGGAGTCCCAAACTAGGGCGAAACAGCTGTCCAGTACTCCCAGGTTTTCCAGTGGTTCTCTAACTGATGTCAGCTCATGATGAAATCCTCCATGCAATCAAAAAAATTAGTCGCCATTCACCAAACTACTTCAGGTTAGTCACCAGACATTGTCCGTACTAGGTAGATAGGAGCCTGCATGTCAACACAAAGGCCCAACATTTTGGTCCAATCAACAAGGAAATGAAAATTTAATTAAGAACCATTAAATTAGATATTGTTCAATTCAGATTTTTAGTAAAATCTGAAATTCATTTTAAACTAATTCATTATAGTTAGTTAAAATACGGTGTAATAAGAATTCACATACAAAACTTCCTTTTTGTTGTTGCTGTTGTTGTTTTCTATTCTAGGATTGTGTAAAGCAACTCAGTGAATGTGACGCAATTTTCTATATATGCAACAGTAACTACCCAATCGGTTGGTTGTAAATGATTCGTGCTATTCTGGTCATTAATAATCATGGAAAGCCAAGATTAATCAAATTTTATGAGCATTATGTATAAGTGTTAACTTAATAATTTATGCCCCCCCCCCTTCCCCCCTTCCATAGAGTGAAGATGAACAACAGAAAATTGTTAAAGAAGTTTTCAATCTTGTCTCTAGACGTGATGATGATGTTTGCAATTTTTTAGAAGGTGGCACGTAAGAAATTATCCTCAATATATATACATATGCATATATATACATCAAATTTTAGATTAGTCGGTGGTCAAGACTATCGTTTAATATATCGTCATTATGCTACATTATATTTTGTATTCTGTGTTGATTCCTCTGAAAGTGAACTTGGCATATTGGATTTAATTCAAGTATTTGTTGAAGCTTTAGATAAATGTTTTGAAAATGTTTGTGAATTAGATTTAATATTTCATGTTGATAAGGTGAGTAGTAGTATTTCATCATTCTCTATTGTTTGGAACCATTTTTTTCTTTTTTCTTCTTCTTTCATTTGTGAAGAGGTGACGTAACCAGTTGACTGTGCTAGACAATAATTGGTAGATCCCCAGGTTCGAATCTCATTCCATTTACTTCAGTCTGGATGACTGACTGGGTCGGTAGTATAATCAGCTCACCTTACACTATTATGTGTCAGTCATACTTTAATTGGACACTAGGCAGTAAATTAAAGTCATGCGTCTAGTACACTTGGTGTTGTAGCGGAATGTATTCTATCAGTCAAGTTTGCAATGTGGCTACCGTGCTAGTTGGCCCGTTACCACGGTACGGTGCACTGTGAATTGTCGTTTTGGTGGTTGGAGGCTATTGGCAAGAAGGCTTGCCTGATCTAAGTATCGTGCTTGTTGGCACTTATCAGTCAGTAAGGCGTGTCTGCAATCCTGAAGGAACTTGTATCCTTTCACCTGACCGATAGCTGCTACCTTAACGTGGTGGTCGAGCTTACATATTGCAATAACCCAACAAGCTACACTGGTTAGAAATATTGTTCCTGTTTTGGTGTGGTTGTGTTCTCTGAGCTGGATGGTTTGGTTGCGAAGCTTTCATTGCTCTACTGAGCAACATCTTCAGCGCATACTTCGATGTGAAGTGAGCTTTTAGAATTCTCTATGAGTTTATTAGTCATCTCTTCTAGTAACCTTGAACGTGATTGGTTGTTTTCGTGTGACATTTCACCCCCTAGTTTGCTTGTCTCGGTGCTGGCTGCTTCTTTGGTCTGAATGTTGTTAGTCATTCCTTCTGCTAACCTTGAACGTGATTGGTTGTTTTTGTGTGACTTCTCACTTTCTAGTTCACTTGTTTTGGTGTTGACTGTTTCCTTGACCTGAAGTTTGACTTTGTTTTTGTGTGAATTTCTTCGTATGGATTGGTATATTTTGTCAATCTCTATGTGTCTATTGATTGCTGATTCATTTGAATACCAGGCCTCTAGGAATTCTCTGGCATTTTTGCAGTTCCCTTTGTCTAAGATTTGAACATTGTCCCAGTCGAATTGGTGCCCGTGGTTGTCTGCATGTAGTGATATGAGGGAGTGTATGTCGTGTCTTTTGACAGCTAGTTTGTGTTCGTGAATGCGAAGACGAAGAGGGCGTCCACTTTGACCAATGTAATGTTTGTCGCAGTCGTTGCAACTTATCTTGTAGATGACGTTAGTTTTGTCTTCTTTTGCCGTTGAGTCCTTTGGTTTACATAGAACTGAGTGTAGTGACTTTGTTGGTTTATGAGCGACATCGATTCCAAAAGGTTTGAATAGTCTTGCAGTGATTTCGGAGATATCTTTTATATATGGTAGGACGACTTTCTTTGTGTTTTCGCTGGTGGCCTTTGATTTGGTTGGTTGAGCTGGGGGTAGATGTCTTTTGATGAAGTTTCGTGGGTATCCATTTCTTTGGAAGACGTCCATAAGATGATTTTCTTCAATTTTCCTCAAGGCGGGAGTGCTGCAATGAGTCCTGGCTCTCTTGAACAATGTACGTATGCAGCTAATTTTGTGTGATGTTGGGTTGTTACTGTTGTAATTGAGTATCCGAAAATTTGGATACGCTACGTAGATGATACATTCGTGATAATCAAAAGAGAAAACTTAGACAATACCCACAACATAATAAACAACACCTTCAACGACATCAAATTCACAAGAGAAGAAGAATATGAAAACAAAATCCCATTTTTAGACGTCTTAATCAAACGAACAACTACAGGAAAATTAGAAACCCAAGTATACAGAAAACCAACGCACACGGATCAAATACTCAATTACAACAGTAACAACCCAACATCACACAAAATTAGCTGCATACGTACATTGTTCAAGAGAGCCAGGACTCATTGCAGCACTCCCGCCTTGAGGAAAATTGAAGAAAATCATCTTATGGACGTCTTCCAAAGAAATGGATACCCACGAAACTTCATCAAAAGACATCTACCCCCAGCTCAACCAACCAAATCAAAGGCCACCAGCGAAAACACAAAGAAAGTCGTCCTACCATATATAAAAGATATCTCCGAAATCACTGCAAGACTATTCAAACCTTTTGGAATCGATGTCGCTCATAAACCAACAAAGTCACTACACTCAGTTCTATGTAAACCAAAGGACTCAACGGCAAAAGAAGACAAAACTAACGTCATCTACAAGATAAGTTGCAACGACTGCGACAAACATTACATTGGTCAAAGTGGACGCCCTCTTCGTCTTCGCATTCACGAACACAAACTAGCTGTCAAAAGACACGACATACACTCCCTCATATCACTACATGCAGACAACCACGGGCACCAATTCGACTGGGACAATGTTCAAATCTTAGACAAAGGGAACTGCAAAAATGCCAGAGAATTCCTAGAGGCCTGGTATTCAAATGAATCAGCAATCAATAGACACATAGAGATTGACAAAATATACCAATCCATACGAAGAAATTCACACAAAAACAAAGTCAAACTTCAGGTCAAGGAAACAGTCAACACCAAAACAAGTGAACTAGAAAGTGAGAAGTCACACAAAAACAACCAATCACGTTCAAGGTTAGCAGAAGGAATGACTAACAACATTCAGACCAAAGAAGCAGCCAGCACCGAGACAAGCAAACTAGGGGGTGAAATGTCACACGAAAACAACCAATCACGTTCAAGGTTACTAGAAGAGATGACTAATAAACTCATAGAGAATTCTAAAAGCTCACTTCACATCGAAGTATGCGCTGAAGATGTTGCTCAGTAGAGCAATGAAAGCTTCGCAACCAAACCATCCAGCTCAGAGAACACAACCACACCAAAATCATCCACCTGAGCTACAAATCTTCTCTATTATATCTATATTGTTCCTGTAGATCCTACCGTGCCATGAAGGTTGTTAGGATAGCGACTAGACTAAAAGCAGTGACCGGCATAGTGTGAAAATTTTTTAAAATTATGCTGGGAGTCTGTGGGCGAAGTCGTACTGCTGGGGAACAGGGATCTAACAGCTGTAAGGTGTTTACCTCAGATGACCAGCATGCCAGTCAGCTACGGTGTCTCTTTAATCTGGAGGGAGGGGGTCAGTAAAAGTCGACCCCAAAAATTGTACATCCCGACTTACCCTACGGTTGTCCGTAACCGCCGGCGGTAAGTTTACTAATACGGAACCAAAACCAAGAAACCAGTTCATACGGGCCGTGTGTGACCGGCTGGCCTCAAGCAGTTGTCCTCTGTGCTCTGTGCGGTCACGCAACACTAACTCTCTTTTTGTTTCAGGTACCTCAAGAAAAAATCGACTTCCACGATGTGGGCAGTCGGGAATTAACAACCACCGACACTTCCAAAAGCACACGAAGCTCTCCTGATCATCATTTTCCTTTATCCACACCACCCTCATCATCTTACTTCCTTACTACAGTCAGTACTATTCTTCAGCCTAGTGAGTCATCTTCATTTCACTCTGGGACCAAAAACAACGATGAGAACCATAGAAAAATCCCTGGCAACCTCTTAAAGCTACGCCGCCACCTCACATAGGAGCATTCAACGTTAGGACGCTTTACTGAATTGGACAAGAATCAGTCGTATCCCTTCTGAAGTTCGAACTTGGGTTAGCGGTCAGGGACGTTACCACTAATGCCTCTTCTGGCACTGTAATAGATACTTTGATTAGGCACTAAATAGTAACTAATGTGATGCGTCTAGTCTTTGGCGTCGGTGCAGACTGTGACATCTTCGTTCCTTCAAGATTACGGTTACGCTTTGCTGACGAGCGTCAACAAGCTGGAAACCCTAGATCCAGGACTACCTGCTGATTGCCTTCAACTATCTAATGAGGGGATAATTCATAGCCTGGCGCTGAGAAACTGATTCGTGACCCCAATTGAGTACTTTCCTCTTAAATTTTTCTCTCTCTTCTTATAGGTACACTATATACTGAATGAACTTGTACTTGGTGGAATGGTTTTAGAAACGCATATCAATGAAATTACACACAGATATGAAGAACAACAAAAATTAGAAAAACAAGAGGTAAGTTAGAGTGATTTAAAGTTTATTAAAAGGCATATATGTATAAATATATTAATAAGACATAAACTTGATACACTATGGGCACCAAATCTCGTAGTTTGTCTGAGGCCTCTGTGATCCTGCCCAGATATAGGAAGTGAAATGGTAGAGCACGTTGACCGCTTCACTTACTTGGGAAGTACCATCAGCCCCAACGGGTTGACCTCCGACGAAATCTCAGGACGAATACAGAGGGCTAGTTTCGCATATGCTAGTTTGCACCGTCTCTGGCGTAGACGCGATATCCGACTATCGACCAAAGGGCGTGTGTACTGCTCTACAGTCAGCTCCGTCCTCCTTTATGGCTGTGAGACCTGGCCATTGAGAGCAGAAGACATGAAAAGATTATCTATGTTCGATCATAGGTGTTTGCGTTCTATCTTCCGTGTGAAGTGGCATAATAAGGTGGGCAATATTGAGGTTAGGCGTCGAGTGCTAGGTAAGTGGGAGGGGAAATCAGTCGACGAGACTGTGAAATTACATCGACTGAGATGGTTAGGACATGTGTTACGCATGCCTAGTCATCGCCTTCCTCGACGGGCAATGTTAGCTGATATAGGGCCAGACTGGAAAAGAGCTAGCGGTGGTCAAACGAAAACATGGAACCAGTCAATGAAATCTACAACAGTTAGTCTAGGCCACGTAGGAAGATGTAGACTTCCTGGTTGGGGTCCTCGGGACGGTAAAAACCAATGGTTGGATACAATTGGTGACATGGCTCAAAATCGTTCTCAATGACAGCGCAGATGCATCCACTCCTTGTGACCTATGATTTCCGTTATTACTATTCCTTTGTCTCACACCTCTGTTTACTGACTATATTATGCATTTCTTCTACTTTCTTCTCTTGCTTTATGTGCTACATGGAGGGAGTGTGGCGACTTGAACTGCTGCACATATGTGCAAAGTTCTATGTCAAAAACTAACCCAGATTCCCACATTGAAGCTAGCTAGTTGTTATCCTAAGCAGTCACGCCACCAACCTTTGACTTGAGGTCTAATCCACAAGGCAGTAGAGTGGGGTCAGCGGGATTTTCAACCATCTAACCAATTTAATTCAATTTTAGATTTTCCCGTCGATTGATTGGACCAAAATGCTCGGTCTCAGGTTGACATGTCGTCTTCTTGTGCAGATGCTTCGACGTTGACTGGGCATGTAGTTATAGGTTAATTGGTGGATGGTGACTAGCAGTGGAATCCAGGATAACGCGCATTTCGTCCTATTTGGGACTCGTCAGCTAGTGGATGTACCTGCATTCCGCAGTGAGTGATGATTTTCCCACCGGGGCTCGAACCCAGCACCCATAGTCTCAAACACCAAAGCGTTATCCACTATACCTACTTGGGCTACGAGAGCCACTGTCTCTTGTGCAACGGGTCATATTAATTATTTAATTCGATTTTAGATTTTCCCGTTAATTGATTGGACCGAAGCAGGTACATCCAGACGATGAGTCCCAAATAGGACGAAATGCGCTAATCCTGGATTCCACTGCTAGTCACCATCCACCAATTAACATGTAACCAACGAATTGTTTCAAGCGATTGGTCCTTAGAATTCCGAAGACTCTAACCAGACAGCATTCTATACCTCTGTATATGAGGCTGAGACTAACTGTTAGAGATTTCTTACACTGATTCCAAGTTTTGGTTTGACCACTAACCGAATCCTATGTCAGCTAACATTGACCATTGAGGAAGGCAATAGTTAAGCATGCGTAATACTTGTGCTGGCCATCTCAATCGATGTAGCTTCGTAAACTCGTTGATTTTCTTTCCCTCCTTATCTAAAACTCGACGTCTAACCTCAATATCACTCACCTTATTATACCACCACCTCACACGGGAGATGGGACGCAGGTGACTTATAATCCTTCTTCTTTCAGTAGCCATGTCTCACAGTCATAAAGGGGGACGGAGTGAACTGCTGTGCAGTACAGACGTCCTTTAGTTGGTAGTCAGCCAGCCAGTCGGATATCACGTCTACGCCAGAGACGGTGTAATTTGGCAAGTGTCACACTCTTAAACCTGAAATGTAGGAGGGGAGGTTTAGACGTGAGACTAACAACACCATAGCTAGTGAAACTTCTAACCTTCTAGCTGTGTATATCCCACTCAGAGAACTCTAGTGGAATAGAAAAGAACAATCAACAAACAAACAAACAAGACTTTTGACTACTACATTTAACCATTCCGATTTGATGAATTTTTTTTTGTATTCCTTTACATTCCCCCCCTCCCCAAGTGGAACACATAGGGCTTCAAGGTAGAGCCCAGTTGAAGCTTCTGTAGCAATGGTATCTATTTTTACAGAATAGAGTTGCTGCCGGCCTCATGCCCGCCAACCTTCCCTCTTTACACCAGTCTTATCACTGGCTTAGCGAGGTAAAGGAGGAGTGCGTCCGTTGCCGCCGGGGCTCGAACTCCGAACCACCTAGGTGATTGGTGAGCATTCTACCTCTCTGCCACCTTGGGTTCCTAGTGGAACATAGGGCTTCAACTGCACGTCCCCACTTGCTTCTGTCTTCTGCTGTATTTTTCACTTGCATCCATGTTAATCCATACTGTTTCAGTCCCTTATTCACGATTTCCTCCATGTCACCCTTGGACGTCCCAATCGCCACTTCCCTTTCGGGTTCCACTCGAGCATTGGCCTGACATGCGATGTCACCCAGTGGCCTCCTCAGCCACGAATGTCCAATCAATTTCCATTTTCTCCTGCATATTTGTTGGGTGATTGGTTCTTGTTTTGTTTCTTCCCATAGTTTCTTGTTGGCGATTCTTCCTGGCGGTCATCTGATCTTCAGTATAGAGCGAAGACAGCTGTTGATTAAGGTCTGCAACAGGCTGTTGGAAATATTCTTTGTGACCCACCAAGTTTCTGATCCATCCGTATGGAAGAACTGACTCACTTGACGTTTGTATTGAAAATCCGAATTTTGTTGTTGATGCAGGCTGAGTGACGAAGATTTCCAGATTGGTATCAGGGTGATGAATGTGTTTCTTGCCTTCCCGATTCTCGATTTGACATCCTCGTCCGTTCCTCCTGTGGTTGAGACAATGCTCCCTAGATAAGTGAGTGAAGTAACCTCTTTCAAATCCCTCCCGTTGATGGTGATTGGCGCTGGATGTTGCTGCTGTTGTTGTTGTTGGTTGGTTATTTTCATAACCTCCGTCTTGTCTATGTTCACCTGGAGTCCTGTCTTTGCTGCTTCTTCGACCAGTTTGTCGGTTTTCGCTTGTAAGTCTTCAATTTTGTGTGAAATCAAACATAAATCATCCACGCGCGAAATCCAGGGCAGTCAGACTAGCTGAACATAAAAACTTAGCAAAATATAGATAAGAAATCTAGAGAACAGTTCAGCTATAGCACTACATGCAGTCACACACAACCATACAATAGGCTGGATGGGATAGGATGACAGTTTTAAAATCTAATGTAACATCAGGGTGGAGGGAGAGACTGATAACAGAAGCTTTGTTTATTGAATCAACTGCAAATACATGTAATAGGAATGATTCATCACCTGTCCCAGATATCTGGAAAATTCTACTACCCGAAGGACGACAAATAGGAGAGGACAAAGAAAGCTATAAAACTCAAGTGTGAAAGTCGTATGATCACAATTGATATGATTATGATCAATAAATTTTGTTCGAAACGTGATCCAGTAAATAATACTGTTTCACTGTGTGATATACCTAATAAACAAACTAATATGGAATTGCTTACTACCACAGTGTCCAAGTTTTACACATATATTAACACTGAATATTGTTTTGTTGCTTTCTTTTTTTCTTCTATTTATTTGTTTGTTATGAAATTAGTCTGGCTTATCTGGTGCACCAGCTCGTGCTGTTTCAGCAATGCGTGATTTAAATCTTCATCAAAAGTTTAAAGAGATTCGTTTCCCTGATTTACAATCCCTACAAAGTAGACTGTCACGATAATTTTATTCTCTGTGTGTGTGTGTGCTTGCGTGTTCATTTCTATCTCTTCTATTTGTCTTTCTAAATAAAATTACACTTTACAGTTTTTTATTTGAAGTACAGATTGTTATGTGATATTATGTAATATTCTCATGTTTTTCTCTTTTGAAAATCCTGTTTCATCTGTTTCTGTTTTATTATTTGCATCCTTTTTTGCTGGCAGTATAATAATACAAAATGTTGTTTTTGTGAAATCATAAATGGCGGTTAGTTGTAACTGTCAGTTGTACTGCTTGTGCATGTGTGTGCTTATGCATTTCTCCTACCACCTAACTGCGTTCAATCACTGATACTTTCAACAGATTTGAATCTTATATTCTGCTGGAGGATAGTTGAGCTACCATATCAATAAGTCACGTTGATTTCTGTGAAATATATACCACTGGAAACTATAGCTTATAGTTAAAACGCGGAACATTGCAGGCATCAAGAAATAAGCCACACAAAGTCTTATAGTTTGTGTAACGAACTGCGATACTGTCTGGACACCTTTTTTTGAATATAGCTTGATTCCACACCGTATTTTTGGTAGAAGTATGAAATTTTCAGCATTTGATATCGGTAGCCCAAATTTTACAGGCCGACCATTGATATCGGGTGTGCGTCGGCAGGGGATCGAACCCCGGACCATGTGGATGGTCGGCGGGAGTCCTAACCGCTATGCCACCTACCTAGACCAGAGTAGGTGGTGGTTGTCTTAAGGAGCCACACCTAGTCGAAACTTTTAATAATAATAATAATAATAATAATTTGCTTTATTCCAAAACAGTACTTGTGATACAGAATGGAATTCTCAGCATTTTACTACAGTATTGCATCCAGTTAGTACATTATCAATAAATAAAATTCTACATAGATTAAGGAAATCTCAGTTCATTATGACAACAACATATTGGCATGTCGGTAGCAAAGGTAAAGCTGAACAGTGTTTGAAGGTGTTAGAAAAGTAGGTGCTGTCATATTTACTAGCGTAAGCGAGAGAAAGAAACAAAGCAGCACATAATGGAAAAAAGAGAAAAAAAGAGAGAGAGAAAAGGAAAAGAAAGAAAGAAAATGTTGTACCTATAAATGATATGAGTTGGAAAGACGAGGTCCAGTTGTACTACTGACTATTGAATGAATTATAGGTGTCATGCCTAATGCTTTCTTTATCGCACAGAACACGAGCTAAGTAGGGTATGGTTGAGTTTTTGTACTTGCTGGTGCGAGCATATAGTTTTCTATATAGGCTTCTGGTTTTGCCTGATGAAATGCAAGGGGAGAGTTGTGAGTGAAGAGGGTGGTGTGAGTTAGATAAAATGGATTTGGCCCATTTTTCACATGAGTCCATGTGCCTGTCAACCAGAATATTAACAAGCTGGTTAAGTGGCACGTTGCTTACCCTGATGACAACCTTTAACATCCTGCGTAATATGTTATAGTCTTTCTTCAGTAGCCCGGAAAAACTAATGGGGAACAATAGAGAATAATAGGCAGAATGCGAGAGTTAACGAATTGTAGGAATAAGGGTTGGGTTATACCAGAATATTTGTCTTGAAGCCTAATCCACCAGTTCAAGTGTAAACGCCAGACGTCCTCGTTCTCCCTTTCATCGTTGTGAGGAACACCCCCCTATCCCCACGTGAAGTTAGTACATAAGGCTTAGCTAGCTGGCAAAGTCTATGGATGCGCGGCCATATGAGAGCATTTTTTTAGAGGAAAACTGAAGTCTATCCACCTCCGACTGTACTAGGTCGTTTATGGTAGCGTAGATTTTAGTAGCTTCAGTTTATATATATAACTGAAACGTAACGCATCTATTTGCACAACTATTACTAATCTTCGAATACTGCGTATAGCTCATAGCCTAAAACATTAGGCTGTACATAGCTTTTAAACTGGGCTATTATCTCTTTACATTATTATTGCTAGATGTAGTCTGACCAGCGTAGAACACTGAGCAAAAGTGCATTAGTACAACTTGCCATTCCTTAAGGAAACATACATGAAGAGAGGAAGAGAGAGGCAGGAATAACTCGATGAAGATAAGTGAGAGTGAATCCCAGAATATTGATTGAATGCATCTGTGCTATTGAGATTGATTTTGAACCATGTCATCAACAACACTCCCTAACCATTGACTTATGACATTGCGAGCATCTCAGCCAGGCAGTCTACACTTCCCTGAGTAGCTCAAACTAAAAGTTAAAGACTTTGGTTTAGTGCCGTGTTCTTGTCTAACTCCCTAAGACAAAATGGAATACTCCGAGTGAGTTTTTTGTATCCAAGCTGAGGTTTTGTCAGCAACTAGACCATTTGGGGGCTAATACAGCTACCTAAATTAGTCGAATGTTTAACATATTCAACCACCCCATACTCTGTATCGGTGTTGCACAGTCCTGCAACATCCATTTGTGGTGAGAGCTGTCTGCTAGACAAAATTGTAGACAACAATTTACGTCAATGTTTACGTCCCGAATCGGGGTCATGAGAAGAAAACACAATAACAAAGCTTAACCTTGAGGAACTCACCAACCAATCACAACAGACTTAACTTGTGAAAATACGATTCGCAGATATACGGCCTGACTTTCTAAGAAACGGCCACAAAGAGATGGCAGAATAACCTTGAGCAAGAAAACAATCAATCAGAAGAGGTTGCTTCTCTTCTAACAATGGCGAATAATAATGTACATGAAAATCTATAATTGTCTGTTGATTTTCTGAATAAACGATCTTTTGCCTGGCCCTTGTCTTCTGCCGTTACACATTATCTCACATTTAACAAAGATAAATTGCACACCAAAAATCCTAAGATATTTACTCAGGGTGTTTATAATAATAATAATACCCTTATTCTGAAAAACGTGTATATAATGTACAGAACTTTCAGTGCAGTTTATTACACGATATCTTCTCTTCATCTAGGATCTTCAAATAATAAAAAAATAACTGACAGTAGATGGCGTGACACGATTCTATCAGACCTGAAGAGCAAACGAATCTATGATGATATCTCTTCCTTTTTTCTCCTTCAAGTTTTACACGACATTCAAGTATTGGTTTATAGGGATTTGGTTGATTGGTTACAGGATTTCATCAAGAGCTGACATTGGTTAGAGAACCATTGGAAAACCTGGGAGTACTGGACAGCTGTTTCGTCCTAGTTTGGGACTATTCAGCAGTACACACCCACCGGGGTTCGAACCCAGGACCTTCTGGTTACAAGGCGAGCTCGTATACCATTAAGCCACTGGGACCCGATCCAATGGCCAGTGCATGAATTCTAACTTCTGCCAATTCACGACATAGCGCGACTGGTACTAGCCAATGTCTTCGGTGAGTATTTGTCCTTACACCCGACCTGCTGCACCCTACTGGTCACGACTTCCCACTGGAACCCCAGGTAACTACCTACCTGAATAGGGCCAGTCGCCAGTGAGCATCTCATTGATATTCAAGTATTGGTTTGTATTGGTTTACACGACAGTTTATTGAATAGCAATCAGAAGAAGTTCAGGAGCACGTTTTGTGAACCAAGGATACTACTCAGGAACGGCAAAGTTCAACAATAGCGTCCCGAAGGGATGCAAACGCTTGAGTGACCTTCAGCCGACCAATCATAAAAATGAGGAATTTTTGCACAAAAAATGACGTATATTTACAGGAAAATGCATGAAAACACATTAAACAGAGTATCTTTCTCCTCTGACATGACTTAAAAATACGTCCCAGTTATAATGAGGCGTATCAGTTGCGCTAAGTTAGACTAGTTTCTGTACATGTGTATTCACCGAGGTGACTGTAGATGAGCTGTTTTTGTGAATCGTTCATCTCTTTTATCCTGTACAACGTTGTGCAGTCTTCCCCAAAAGCCCTCGGTTGAATTACTATGGTTTCCAGTAAGAGGATCGACGACTACTTACCAGGAAAATGTGTATAATAAGACAAATTAAAATAAATGACATCAACTCTATATCTATCCCTAGTCGTAACCCTAACCTTAATCATAACCCTTATCCAAACCATAATTCTAACCCTAATCCTAATTATTATCCTTAACCCTAATCCTAAAGAGCTATTAACACATTGTCGAAACAGTACTTAAAAACGTGATCTGGGTGAAATTTGCTGCTTAGCTGGTGAATAGCGTTGATATTTCAGCTATGATAATGACAGGTGCCGTTAGCCAACGACTAGCATGCGTTCAAGGTCATTGGTCATGCGTTCGCACTCCTGTGACGCTATTGTTGAACTTCACCTCAGACAGGAACAGTCATCTCATTGTATTGGGATAAGCTGCCATTGAGGATAATGCTTTTTCACATGTTTAGCAGAAACTTGTGAATCAACAGGTTGTAAGTGTTTTAAATACTCGCCAGAGTAAACAATAATTACTATTAGAGGTCATATTTTGCTTGATTTAAACAAACTGAATCAGAGAAAATATTGATAATAATAATATTGATTGAGGTTTTTCGATAGACCAAGTATTGAAGCAAGCCGCAGTAGTCTGTCAGAGTCATCTGCCTATTTAAAGTCAGGACTACAGTTTTTGCTGAATAAAATAGTACCATCACTGTTTATTTCGTTGTCTTCTCATCAGCTGCTTACAGGCCACAGTCATTATTAAGTATATCTACAGAAACAATTTTAACATACTTACACAGAGTTCATTTTTAAACAAAAATCAATCAATCAATATATGCATACAGTAATTATATATACATACATATATATGTAATATTAAACACTATTCCGAACAATAATGATCATACACAATGGAAACTTTAGGCATTACGTATTCAGATGAAAGAGAGATGAAAATATCCAGTTACCAGACAGGGCAAAGAAAGACTGATAACCGTTTCTTTCTGAACGCACAAATCAGGTTTCAGGCGCTTGATGGAAATGGCTTCAGCAAACTTGAGGAGAATTGAGCTCTTTTGCCTATTGATAATTTTGAACGATCTTGCGACGTCCACCTCATGCATGACCCGTGTCAAGGAGATGCCTGGCGATGGCACTGTTTAAAGCATTTGTTCCCTTTAGACATAAGCTTTTTGGTACATGTTCAGAAAATCGTAGATATGCCCTTCTTCCTTCTGTTCTTCCAATGTAACTGCTCCCGCAGATACATGTAAATTTGTATACACACAGTTGGAGTTAACATGAGAAGGATATCTATCGATTTTTGATTGCATCGAAGAGCAAGTTGTTCGATAGACAGGAACGAGCTTAGCTGCAGGATAGGCTCTGTCTGACTAGTGACGTACTCAGTCTTCTGTTGACCATTGCTGCAATGTTTTCACCTTTATAATCAAGTTGAATGTAGATTGGCTTTTTCTCCACTGTGATTTGTTTTACATTTGAGACTTGTTAGTGAATCTTTGAGGGTAACCATTGCTCTTCAACATCTTTTCAAGAAACTCAAATTCTTCCTCTAATTTCTCTATAGAGCATATTCTCCTCGCTCTATAGTACAGAGTCTTGACTAGTCCACGTTTAAAGCTATTTGAACAAAAACTATTTAAAATGTAAGTATTGTCCTTTCCAAGTAGGCTTTCGATAAATTGACTTTGGGATGTGAGCAGCTGATGAGAAGGCAACGAAATAAACAAAGGATGGTACCACTTTATTCTGCAAAACACTGTTGTTGTTCTTGCTTTAATTCAAATTCATTAAGTAGGAATAAATGTATGAAATTTATTTAAAGTCAATAAGACTTTTGCCTGATAACAGGTCACTCTCTCAAGCATAAAAGGGTAAGCGAAACATCGATTTGTAGTCTGGGTGTATATTACTCGTCTCTGTATGTAGGATACTATCTGTTTGGTTGCGTAATTCACTGTGGATTACACTGTTGGCTTGAAAATCTTCAACTTTTACATTACAAATATGAAAACACTAATTCCCCACACAACGCAATGTCCTAACCACTAGACCTGCATCAAAAATAAGATCCGGATTTTCAACTCCAATGTGAAGTCAGTGCTACTTACTATACGGATCACAGACTTGGCCAGCGCGTCATAAAGAGCATCTCAAACAAACTACAGACCTTCATTAACAGTTGTCTTCGCTCAATACTCAAGATCAGATGGCCAGTGAGAAAAGATCAGCAATAGAGATCTCTGGCAATGAGCGAACCAACCCAGCAGGAACCGATTGTGAAACAAATAGGCAGGAAGAAATGGAGATGGATTAGAAGCCATACTCTGAGGAAACCATCAAGTGACATCACTAGACAAGACATTGCTCGAGTGGAACCCGAAAGGGAAGCGGCGAGTTGGTCGTCAGTGTAACGGTGACTTGGAGGAGGTCATGTGAAGAGGAGATGAAAGCGTGTGGGCAGACTTGGAGCCAGGTGAAGACTCTAGCAGAGAACCGAACGCAATGGAGACGCACGGCTGAAGCCCTATGTTCCTCTAGGAATTAAAGGAAACAATAATAATAATAATTCCCCACACAACACAATGTATTCATCAAAACTGAATGAAATGTCATCTGTCGTTGAATAGAATGATTACTGGGAAATACAAGCAAACTAAATCAAACTATTCCGTTTAAATAAATCAATCAATAAATAAATCAATAAGTAAAAAAAAAGAGTAGTAAGGAGACAAACATAGAGGAATTGACCGCTTAAAGTTTCTTTCATCTGTTGGTTATTTTGCGTTTAATAGATCCTGTTGTTGTTGGTGGTGGTGGTTGTAGGTTGATTGAACTTCTAGTAGCCTTTATACCTCTACTGATAGAAGAGGTTCTTTGAGGTTTATTTTGAATTAACTTTACACGTGTTGCATAACTAAAATTTACCAAAAAAAAAGAATATAAGACAAATGAAAGTTGACATAAATTTATTTCGGGAAAAGTAAATTTTAAAACTAGGTACACACATTAGTTATTTAATTGATTTTGGATTTCCCTGTTGATTGATTGAACCGAAGTGCTCAGCCTCTGTTAACATGTCGGCTCCTTGTACAGATGCCTTGATTATTACTTATTATTATTGTTCCCTTGGGTTCCTAGTGAAACATAGGGCTTCATCTGCACGTCTCCACTTGCTTCTGACTTTTGCTGTACTTTTCACCTGTATCCATGTTAATCCATACTGTTTCAGCTCTTCTTCACACCATCTCCTCCATGTCACCCTTGGACATCCCACTCGCCGCTTCCCATTCGGGTTCCACTCGAGCGTTGGCCTGACGCGCAATGTCACCCAGCGGTCTCCTCAGCGAGTGTCCAATCCATCTCCACTTTCTCCTGCATATTTGTTGGGCGATTGGTTCTTGTTTTGTTTGTTCCCATAGTTTCGTGTTGGTGATTCTTTACGGCCATCTAATCTTCAGTATAGAGCGAAGACAGTTGTTGATGAAAAACGTCTGCAACAGGCTGTTGGAAATATTCTTTGTGACCCGCCAAGTTTCTGATCCGTATACCAAAACTGACTTGACGTTTGTATTGAAAATCCGAATTTTGTTGTTGAGTATTGCTGAGTAACGAAGATTTCCAGATTGGTTTCAGGTTGGTGAATGTGTTTCTCTCCTTCCCGATTCTCGATTTGACATCCTCGTCCGTTCCTCCTGTAGTTGAGACAATGCTCCCTACTTAGATAAGTGAATGAAGTAACCTCTTTCAAATCCCTCCCGTTGATGGTGATTGGCGCTGGATGTTGCTGCTGTTGTTGTTGTTGGTTGGTTGGTTATTTTGATAACCTCTGTTCACCTGGAGTCCTGTCTTTGTTGCTTCTTCGACTAGTTTGTCGGTTTTCGCTTGTAAGTCTTCGATTTTGTGTGACATCAAACGTAAATCATCTGCGAAATCTAGGTCTTCTAGGTTCTTCACGTCGGTCCAGGATATCCCTGTCTTCTCCTTTCCCACTGTCTGAGAATTAAACCTGAAGTAATTTGGTGAAGTGTCACCAGTAATGGTATCCAGGATGCGCATCTCATCCTGTTTGGGGTGGCTCTTTCTCGTAGCCTTGGTGGATAACACTTTGACGTTTGAAACTATGGGCACTGGGTTTGAGCCTCAGTGGGAACACTGTCACTCACTGGGGGGGTGTGCAGGTTCATCCAGTTGACGAGTCCCAAATAGGACGAAACGTGCCTAATGGATTCCACTGCTAGTCACCATCCATCAAACACCTTAGTTATTTAGTTACTTTAATGATAAGATTTCATTGCTTGTATAAACAAATAGAGCATATTAAGTTTCATCGATTGTGGTGGATAGGTCTCATGGTATGGAAGTCGAACCACTTTCTTCTTTTTTTTCATTTCCCAAACACTTCAAGCTACTTACCGAAATCACACCGCAAAATATTGGAAAGTCTCCAATTATCAATGTCAGTAGTGATGTGCACCCATGACTCCAACAGAGATTGAACCCGAGACCTTGAAGTTACGGGGCGAGGTCAGCTGTTTGAAAATTCAGTCGATTAAGTGAAATTAAAGGAACCATTTGGGTTCCACTCGAGTGATGACCTGGCGTGTGATGTCACCTGATGGTTTGTTTTCTCAGAGTATGGCCAATCCAATCCACTACCATTTCTTCCTGCATATTTGTTGCACAATTGGTTCCTGCTGGATTAGTTCGCTCCCAGAGATTCCTGTTGCTGAACTTTTTTGGCCATTAGATCTTGAGTACTTAGCGGAGACAGCTGTTGATGAAGGTCCATCGTTTCTTCGAAGTGCTTTTCATGATGCGCCAAGTATCTGATCTATAAGGTAGCACTGTCTTCACATTGGAGTTGAAAATCCGGATCTTATTTTTCAGGCTGAGTGCTGTTGACCTCCACACAGACTTGAGAGTAGTGAAAGTTTGTCTTGCTTTTCCGATTCTTGCTTCAATATCCTCGTCAGTTCCGTGTGCATGTAGTTGAAACGATGCTTCTCAGGTAGGTGAAAGAGGTTTTTTTCAGCATCCTTCCATTAATACTGGTTGTTGTTTGTTGTTGTTGTTGCTGTTAGTGGTGTTGCCCTGGGATCTTCATCACCTCTGTATTCTCTATGTTCACCTGAATTCCTATCTTCTCTGGATGTTTCTTCTACCAACTTGTTGCTTTTCGCTTGCATATCTTCCAGTTTGTGTGAAATCAGACATATATCGCATCGGCGAAGTCCAAACCCTCTAATTTTTTCGTTAGGGTCCATTTTATGCCTGTTTCCTCATTTCCCGTCCCGCTGTCTGTCGCATTATCCAATCTACTGCAATCAGGAAAATCATTGGCGATAGTAGGCAGCCTTGTCTTACTGCTGTCCTCACTTCGAAGGATTCCGTGAGTTCCCCGTTGTGCATTATTTGGCATGCAGCATTGTCGTACAACTGTTGGATGAGATGTATAATTGTTGGCGGCACCCTTTGGTAGTAGCGAGGTAGTTTCCAAAGCACCTCTCAATCGACGCTGCGCTGTCAAAGACCTTTTCAAAGTCAATGAAGTTGAGTGAGGTAGAGAGCTGACTGACTGCTATTCCAAGCTTTGCTCAATGATGATCCATAGTGTTGCGACTTGAACGATGCATAATTTGTTCCCCCTGAATCCAGCCTGTTCCGGTGGAAGTTTTTCATCCAAACTTAGTTTGATAAATTTGAGCAATATGAATGAACTTCTTCACTGGTCCTCATGTCATCAATTGAATTTGAGAAAAATATGAAGTAAAGAGAAAGGTAAATTAATATCGAATGAATACATGTCAACGTCAAACTCATATCTGAGTATTGTTCCCTATTATTTCTAAATCATTATTAATCTGGCGTTAACCATTTCGGTAAATATTGAATTCGTATTCTAAGGGGCATTCGGGCGTTGGTGTTTCAACGGTAGAATCTTCGCCAGCCATGCAGAGGAGGTTGAGGTTCGTTTCCTGGCCGATGCACTCGTGAAGCTCACCTAATCTATCTACTAGTCGACAATAATCCCAGTGAATAGGGAGAATTGAAATTTCTGATCAGTGAGATGGAGTTCTAGAAGTTGGAACACGAGATCCAGTCGATGTAACTTTTTGGTATACTGACCATTGGATTGAGTTGTCTTGTCCTTTAGTAAGTAGCTCATCGAGCAATACAATAAGAACAGGTTTGATTCTCATTCTGGAGTGATCTTATTGAAGGCTATGCTGTACTTTGAAAGTGTTGAGAAGTTCATATGGACAAATCAATAAGAAGATGTAATTTGTCTGAATCGTGTATGTAATATGTATTTGCGCAACACACATTTCGAACAATCTAATCACACTCCACGGACTTGTCATAGGATTGTATATACATATGAAATTAATAAAGAGTTAAGAGGTGAGAAAATAGACTACTTGGGTCAAGTTAAAAGACCTTAGTAAAGTGCCCAACGAATATGCACTGAAGACACACTTGATGATGATGAAGAAAGAAAGTTGACACAAACTGTGGTTGATAACAATTATCCAGACAAGTTCATCAGGAGTTATAAAGTAGTCAGAACACCAAGACCCACTCTCCAACTCGCCCCTAGGAAAGATGTGTAAGTCAAGCTACCCTATATGGGTGATCATAGCAGCTTGACAACTAGACAAAGATTGAACGCTGCGGTTAAAAAGACTTTTTATGCAGCTAATATCATAATAATTGAGAATGTGAAGCCAATATATCCATCTGGATAAGCCCTTCGAACATGCGAAAAATGATGTCACATCCCACTTTATTTACCCATTTGAATGTACGTCTGGACACACATACATAGGATGGAGGACTCATCGATCTCTGCAAGTAAGAGCCGACTTCAGAGAATATACCTAAATGGCTTCAAAATCAAATAGAATCTTCAGAACCCATTAATGGTGAGAACAGGAGACTTAGCTCCTTTATTGCGAAACATATTACAAAGGAGACAGGACATAAAATTGACGTTAACAGATCTTTTAAACCTATCTATAAAACGTGTTTGAGAGGGGGCGTATCCTAAAGTTTTTGGAAGCCCTAGCTGGCAATTAGAAAGTTTAAAACACCTTTATGCTTTCAAAGCAACAATTAGTCGTCACATTAAACCTTCCTTGGTATATTTTGTTTTGATGATACCACAACAGATGTAGTATTACCTCTGTTATTTGGTTTAGTAATGTTCATCGGATCCTAGTGGTTTTAATGGTTCACGAGCTAGCTCGCCTTGTAACCAGGAGGTCCTGGGTTCGAACCCTGGCTGTGGGTGCGTAATGCTGAGGAGTTCCAAACTAAGCTGACGAAACATTTAACTGTCCAGTACTCCCTGGCAGGTTTTCCAATGGTTCTCTAACTGATGTCAGCTCATGATGAAACCCTCCAAACAATCAGATGCATTTATCTTTCAAATACATTGACACCTTTCAATGACTCGATGAAATCAAATGTATGTTTAAGAATATATCTTGTCGCATGTCTCCCTAGTGGTTCTAGGAATAAAAGTTAACCATTTGGCGATTCGATGATAAGGTGATTTTCTATTCTGTTGTGGCGAATGCTACCGACAGTATTTGTAAGTACATATGTCTATTCCTCGAATCTGGATCTGGTTTACGATGGGGGCATGAAATAACTTTCTTGGACAACTTTTCGTCCCATTGATTAATCTTCAGCCAAACGCCAACCAGCCAATCAGAACAGTTTACTGCCTGCTGACCTAACCGAGTTGTAATGTGGCTAAAAGCGTAAAGATATGATGTGTTTTTCTAAACGTTAAAGGTCCGTGACCAATTCTCTTATCTTCTGTCGTTACAATATCTGATGTGTCTTTCTGGTTGGAGGATTTGAAGAATTCGCCCTTGTCTGATAGTAGGATTGGTTATTTGTCGATAAAGTCTGATTTCTTCAATTCCACTGCTTACGTCCAAACGAGCAAAAATTACGTTTTTTGTTCTTTTGAAGTTGTCTGAGTTGTTTTATGTGCTGCATCTTTAGTAGGTAATGGTGAGTTGGTCATGCGCGCATCCATTTGTAGCTGCTGTCTAGGACTGAAGCCTTAAGTTATTCAAGATCTTTTTCGGAATTCGCTGACAAAACAAAAGCATCACATGCACTCATTTGCATTCCTCATACAGGTCTTATGTGATCACTTCACCATATTTCCTTAGCTTTTTTTGTCCATTTCTATTCATTAAATGATTTCTCATGCTTATTGTGTAATTCTAACTACTGTTCTCACCTAATTCATGCCTCTTTTAGATTACACCTCACATTACTTAATACACTTTCCACTGGGTGATTGGTTTTATGAGTTCTAAGAAATACCATTACTATTATTATTATTATTATTCCCGTGGGTGAAACATAGGACTTCGACATCACATCTCCATTTCACCCAGTACTCTACAGTACTCTTTAGCTGGCTGCACGATCACCCATAAGCTCTCATCTCCTCTTACACGGTCTCCTCCACGTCATCCTCAGATGCCTAACTCGCTGTTTCACATTCCGGTTCCATTCACGGGCCTGCTTGGGGGCTGATGGCACTTAACTGTCCCCTCAGTGTGTTTTCAACCCGTCTCCATTTCTTTAGCATAATCTTTGGGCACTATGAGTTGTTTGTTTGTTCTCTTTCCAGAGTTCTCTGTCGCTTACCCTTTCTAGACGGCCATCTCATCTTCATTATGGAGTGGAAGCAGCTCTTGATAAAAGTTCACAGTAGCCTGTTGGAAACGCTTTTTGGGACCCGTGTGTGTGTGTGTGCCAAGTCTGTGAAACATCTGTGAGCACCATTATTACCCCCAGTAATACTAATGACAGTAATAATAATAGTAATAATATTAATACTAATAAATTCTTACTTTAGGGAATTTATTGTCTCCGACATACTTGTTTTACTTGGATTAATTGTTATGATCATAGCAGATTTTGAATTACCTCCAAGTGAATCTTGCATAAGTTGTGTCAGTTTACTATTCTGATAAGGCACATAGCTTTGGGATGTTAACAAAGCTGAAACGACATCACCCAAAGCTGAAAGTGTTGAAGAAATAAAGTTGACCTCCTTTTCGTAAAAAAAATAAAATAAAATAGATATACAAAAAGATCTCTAATTTTTACAATATGTTTTTAAACTACTTACAAGTAGTCAAAAAACTTAAACTAATATTTTTCACAAGAGCTCTTGTGGAGCAAGGTACAGAGGACGCTTTCCACACGGATACGAGAATATATTCAAGCAGCATGGTTTTACATGGAAGAAAGCAAGTGTGTGCGAAGCTCTATTCTGGAACACCTGATCGACTTCTGTCACTCTGTCAACCCTGACTATGATTTCAAGATCACCTACCGAATCCATGCTAACTTGCTCGCCGCGTTTTCTTCGTTACAGCGGAGGCCTTGGAAATTCATCACTTTAAGCTAAACCTTTGTGTACAAAATAAGTATGTACAATCCCTACTCCTGCCTTGGTCTCAGAGAGATAGACATTTATTTATATACAGAACAATTCATAAGATGTACAGTGCTTGGGTGTCCAATTATGTGATTTGTAGGCAAATAGAATAAAAATAAAAATGTTACATAACATTGTATGAAATTTGTTAACATAGAATTTAACGTTACAAAACAGAATTGATTTAGAATGACAAGTGGAACAAGTGAAATAATACCGGGGACAATTAAAAGTGAGAGTAGTAATAAGAAAGAGTATACAAACTGAATAGACAAAAATGAAAAAATGAAAAATTGGTAGAGCTAAAATATGATTGGGGATTACCATACTTTAGCATAGAGGGATTAAGATCATGAAAATTGGAAGGGTTGAAAGAACTTTTTATGTACACAGAGATCTGGCTTTTCTGTTTTGATAGCCAAAGATGGCTTCAGTAATACAGATGAGTCGGATATGTAGGGATCTGGGTAAATTACCTTTTGCCTTGTAGATGACTTTGAAGGCGGAGGCTGTCGAGATAGGGTGATCATTATCAACCAGATGTTCAATGATCGCGCTTGTTAATGCCCCACTTCCACCTTCTCGTAACAACCATGCAGGATGGTGTTCTGGCACCTTCTTGGACGAAACTCTAGTCGAATGCACATATAGAGTTGGTCAACAGGGGGATCTTGTCTTTCAGGTTATTGAACAGTAATGGTTGACTGGTAAAGGCTATATTCAACGATTCAGCAGGGAATGTTCTTCTCAGTGACTGTGAGATCTTTCCTTTAATGGTATCGGAAGCTAAGTCACCTTTGAATTTCAAGCTCATGTACATTATTTTTTGGGTACGGATGATAAGTCACATTTTCATAGGATTTGACTGTATAATCCCGTCTATGAAACGTGGTGGAAATCCATCTTCTTTTAGGATGTTTCGTATAGGTTTCAACTCTCCCTCCACAGTATCAGGACTATTTATGCGCCAAATGCAAGTGGCAAGTGACCGGACCAGGTTTCATTTCCGACCAATGGGTACCCAACTGTAGAAATTCGTCAATTGACCATTCCATGACAGCTTCCGACAAATCAATCTCCTCATAGTTCCATCAGTTCCCCTTGATAAGTTCACATCGAGGAAATGAATATTAGACTCATTCTCCGTCTTGAGTGTGAATTTTATCACTGGATGGCAACCATTGGATTGTTGACTTCAATTAATCATTTCCTAGACTGGTCATAAATTGAATCCATTGCTAGTCGTTTTAGACGCTGAAGCGTGATCTACTTGAACACTTGGATGTAGACGGTTCCTATATAAAAAAAACACGTGCCACCATCTCCACTGCTAGACACCATTCTCTAAATATGTGTTGAGAGCTGTCTGTAGGCCGAAATTGTAGACAACAATTTATCTCAGTGTTTACGTCCCGAATCGGGGTCATAAGAGAAAACAATAACCAAGCTTAGCCTTCAGGAAAGCACCAACCATTCACAGCAGACTTAACATGTGAAAATACGATTGGCAGATAAGTGACTTAATTTTCTAAGAAACGGCCACAAAGAGATGATAGAATAACCTTCAGCAAGGAAACAACTAATCAGAAGACATTGCTTCTCTGCTAACAATAATGCTGATAATAATGTACATAAAAATCTATAAATATCTGTTGATTTTCTGAATAAACGATCTGTTGCCTGACCCTTGTCTTCTGTGATTACAAATGAAAACATAATAAGTTATATATGTCCAAACCAAGTTCACTTTTAACAGTTTGAAAAAATTTGGGCATTAGGTATATGATATTCATTATAATAAAGGTTTTCTTGTACTTCTCAATGAATGAAAAACAAAACGATATTATTGTGTTCTTACTGACGTTTCGCTATTTAATGCTAATAGCTTTATCAAAGTATTATTAAACCGGAATTTACAAAACATCAGACACACTTCAAAGCAACCTTGTCCATATAAAATACCGAATCCCTGAAGACTCTCTATCTAATTGTGTCTATAAAATAAAATGTTTGGAATGTGATGCGATATACATCGGACAAACATCGCGAAAAATCAAGATCAGAAGAAATGAACACCGTAGAGCCTCCTCTGTTCGACTACCGAGAAATCCAATTGAACTGGAAATACTTGAAAAATCGTCAGCCATAGCTTGTCTACATGCTATAGAATCAGGCCACAAAATTGATTTTGACAATATTGAAATCATCATCCAGAAAAAGCATTTCAGAAATCACAAAGAACGTCCAATATCATCATAAGCACTTCATATCAAGTGGAATTCAAATTGCCTGAATAGGAATGATGGACTAAAACAGAATCGGACCTGGTTACAACACCTCCCTCCTCCATGAAGTGACAAAATCAACACGAATGTGATAAGCAAGTTCATTATGTAAACACACACTGCCTTTATAATTTTAAACACTGATCAAATCCAACAATCTACACTTGATTTTCTTATCTTTACCAAATGACCAACTTGACAACGAAAAATGCCCCAGACAGACGAACGATGATCAAGTTAGTAAACTTTTTGTTTTGATATCATAACAAATGTACTATTACCTTTGTTATTTGGTTTAGTGATCTTCATTGCTATTTTAACTTTCAATATGTCCTTTTAACTTGACCTAACTTGTTTATTTTCTCACCCCTTAACTCTTTGTTATATATATGCTGAGATTATGTAAATCCGGTTTAAAATTATACTTTGATAAGGCTATCAGCATTAAATAGCGAAATGTCAGTTAAAACAACAATATCGTTTTGTTTTTCATTCATTGGGAAATACAAAAACCTTTATTATAATGAAAACATATTAACCCTAAAGTGTCGTCAAGTGTCTGTATAAGGAGCTGACATGTTGAAAGAAAGAGATCGTGCATTTCATTCCTGAGAAAAAACAACAACAAACAATTGATTGAAAATCACTCGTAAGATTGCTTACTTTTAACTGTTCTGCAGTTAATCCTCTCCTCATTGGTTGTTCACTTCCAGCTAAATCAATTATTGAAAATTTCCCACAGTATGATTCTTGATTGATTTTATTGGTAATATTCAAAAATATGCTAAGGATGAGATGAGATTTTGAGCTGTGGAGAATTTTTGATTCTATGGGAAAATAACAAAAATAACAAAAGATATTCACAGTAAGAAAATGTGCACTAGGGTAGATAAATTGTTGGAAATCTTAACAAAATTACCAAAAACAGTAGCTGTCGATATTGAAAACATTTATTTCCCGATACGAATTTAAAACAAGCAACAAAGCAGGTTAATAAAGCAGGATTTAATGAATTCATCAAATTTCCGTAGAACTCGTCAGCTGAATACTCTACATACACGGTTACATATGTAGATACTTTTGAAATTACATTGCGAGATATAAGACTGATAAGTAAATAAACTACATTGAATTAGTCATGCATGAAGACAAGTGTGTACGAATGTTTTCCAGGTCATGTTCAAATAGATAAGGGGAGAGGGAGTATGAGAGATCAAAATTAAGACAAAATGCATTGCGCCTCAGTTATACATCACTTAGATAAACAATTAGTCATTAGAGAATATGACAAGAATTGCAGATAGAGTTTGTGGAAGCAAATACATAGGTCGTACAGAAAAGCGATTTTCTACTCGCATGATGGAGCATTTACCAAAGTGGTTGAAAAAAGCTGAATGCAAAGTGCTAAAAACCTCAGTTACAAAAAATCTTGTGGACTATGGACATGATATCGACGCGGTCAAGTCATTCATTACTGTCAGCAAACAAAGAAACAAGAAGATGCTTGCAATTGCGGAGGAGGCTTGTGCAATTCGAGTTTACAAACCAGGTCTCTGTGGACAAAAGGAGATGGTGGTGACTCTGAATCTACCATGGTAATACGTTTTACTTATTATTCTACCTATTATTTTTATTATTATTAATTCATTTTAAAACTATCTTTTATCAGTAGCATTATCTTAACTCACTTCAACATTATTATTATTGTTATTGCTTTTATAACTATTACTAATAATTTACCTCGGTTTGCAATTCTTGTTATATTCACTAATGATGTAATGCATTTTGTCTTAATTTTGATCTCTCATACTCTCTCTCCCCTTATCTATTTGAACATGACCTGGAAAACATTCGTACACACTTGTCTTCATGCATGACTAATTCAATGTAGTTTATTTACTTATCAGTCTTATATCTCGCAATGTAATTTCAAAAGTATCTACATATGTAACGGTGTATGTAGAGTATTCAGCTGACGAGTTCTATGGAAGTTTGATGAATTCATTAATTCCTGCTTTATTAACCTCTGTTACTTTTTTAAAAGTTGTCGATATGCATTGCTGGTTCAACGGCAGAATACTTGTCAGTCATACACGTCGTCTGTGTTCAATTCCTGACCGATGGACTCCTAGAAAACGTTTTGTTTACTAGCCGATATATCCAAGAGAGGGGTTGGATGAGAGACTAGAAACGTCATCTCGTAAGATGCTGCAACTGTGGTGAGAGCTGTCTACTAGCTAATTGGTTGACAGTAATTGAGGTCAATTTTTATGTATCAAATATTAGTCATGTTGTGGTGAGAGATGGTTGCTAGCCAAATTGGTTGACAGTAATTGAGGTCAAGGTCAAGATGGACAGGCGGATACAGTTAACATATAGATGAACTGACACAGCCACAAGAGATGCAAGGTTAACTTTCTGTGAGAAACAACCAGTCAAAAGACTGTAATTTCTACTAACATTAACCTACAACAATGTACATCAAAATCTATAAATATGTGTTGATTTTCTGTAATAAACGTTCTATTGCCTGGCCCTTGTCTTCTGTTGTTACACAACTACTAATGAAACTTCCGAGGTTCGAGTTAAACATCCCACTTGGAACAGAAGGAATGGGAAAAAATGAATAGTTATCAGAATGAGAAAGATTATGGCTGTTGAGAAAAAGAAGAAGAAGAACCTAATGGTCACTTTTCCTGATTAGGGGAGCGTTGTTTCACCTACAGGCGACACAGACGAGGATATCAAAGCCAGCTAGCTGTTCATTACCTTGGAATTAGCGTGGAGGTCTACAATCTACAGAGAACTGTCAGTTAATTTAGTGGTTTTGTATACTTCAGAGAATTGATGTACACGTTAGGAGAAGCATTTCAATACAGTCTGCTTCACATGCTTCCATCAGCAGCAGATGTTTCCTTCGCTTGACAGAGATGATCAGATATATTAAAGTGAAATCATGCGCTTGATAGGCCATCCAATAGAATCTGAGTGGCAGATGATGAGTTAGATAGTCAAGGGTTACACGAAGAAATTTATGTGAAGAATGAATTAAAAATTTCGGGTTAAAAATGACAGCAGAGAATACAGTACTATGAAAATGTGCCTCTGAGGCCCAATGTTTCTTTGGGAATCCAAGGGGATAATAATAATACTTACTGAATCAAGGTTTCTCATCTACCTAAACCAGAGGTCTATTATTATTATATTATTATCTACTTTAGTTTCTAGAAAAACATAGGGTTACAGCCGCACGTCTCCTTTACGTTCATTTCTCTTCCAGCGTGTCCCCTGGCTCCACGTCTACCCACATGCTTTTATCTTCTTTTTCGCTTCACCTCCTCCACTCCATGTCACCCTCGCATTGAAGACCAACTGGCTTGCCACTTACAGTTCCGGTTCCACTCGAGCGATGGCCTGGCATCTGATGTCACTCACTTGATGATTTGTTTTCTCAGAATATGACACCCAATCCAGCTACCTCCAATTCTTCCTGCATATTTGTTGCACAACTGGTTCCTGCTGAGTTGGTTCGTTCATTGCCAGAGATCCTTTCCTGTTGCTGATCTTTTCTAACCGGCTATCTGATCTTGAGTATTGAGCGAAGACAACTGTTAATGAAGGTCTGTACTTTGTTTGAGATGCTCTTTATGACGCGCTGGTCAAGTCTCTGATCCGTATAGTAATTATCACTGACTTCACATTGAAGTTGAAAATCCGGATCTCATTTTTGATGCTGAGTGCTGTTGACCTCCACATTGACTTGAGAGTAGTGAAAGCTTGTCTTGCTTTCCCAATCCACGCTTTGATATCCTCGTCAGTTCCACCCGACTGTAGTTGAAGCGATGTTTCCCAGGTAGGCAGGTAGGCACATAGGTAGGTAGTTAGGTAGGTAGGTAAAGGAGGTTGCTTCTTTCACACTTCCCCCATTTATGCTGATTGTTTTCTGTTGTTGTTGTTGCCGTTGCTGTTAGCCAGGAACCTTCATCACCTCCGTTTTCTCTATGTTCACCTGAAGTCCTATCTTGTCTGGATGGTTCTTCTGTCAACTTGTTGCTATTTCACTTTCATATCTTCCAGTTTGTGTAAAATCAGACATATACATCATCGGTGAAATCCAGATTCTCCAATTTTTCTGCGTGTATCCATTTTATGCTTATCTCCTAACCAGAGATCTAGATATGCATAAGTTTCAAAAAGTTACCAGGTTGTAAGTTGAGCTCATTTCACTCACAGTTCATTTAAGTAGGCCATAAATTCTCTACAGAACTCAGTCGTTAGTGAAAGGGTCATTGAGTTCGGGGGTTAAATTGCATTCAACTGTCCACTGGTTACTGACAAATGAGAAGTAATTGTAGTTCATTAAGGTATTTAAACAATGTTTAAACACACACACACACAGAAGGCTTGTTTCAATTCAACTATGGTCTAGATTTTGATTTCACCTTTCCCTTCTTTTGTTATTAATGTGATCGTTTTGAATAATTCACTTATTTAAAGCGGGCTATTTCTAATAACAACCCTTCGAAGTGAGGACAGGAGTAAGACAAGGCTGGCTGCCTACTATCTCCAATGATTTTCTTGATTGCAGTAGACTGGATAATGCGACAAACAGCGGGCAATGAGGAAACAGGCATAAAATGGACACACACAAAAAACTTGGAGGATCTGAACTTCGCCGATGATATATGTCTGGTTTCCCACAAACTGGAAGACATGCAAGCGAAAAGCAACAAGTTGGCAGAAGAAGCATCAAAGATAGGAAGGACTTCAGGTGAACATAGAGAAAACAGAGGTGATGAAAATTCCTGGGCAACACCACCAACAGCAACAACAACAACTGACAACAATCAGCATAAATGGGAGAAACCTGAAAGAAACAACCTCTTTTACCTACCTACCCGGGAAGCATCGTTTCAACTACAGGCGGAACTGATGAGGATATCAAAGCAAGAATCGGGAAAGCAAGACAAGCTTTCACTACTCTCAAGTCTGTGTGGAGGTCAACAACACTCAGCATCAAAACGAAGATAAGGTCCGGATTTTCAACTCCAATGTGAAGTCAGTGCTACTATACGGATCAGAGACTTGCACTGCGCGTCATGAAGAGCATCTCAAACAAACTACAGACCTTCATTAACAGTTGTCTTCGCCCAATACTCAAGATCAGATGGCCGGTCAGAAAAGATCAGCAACAGGAAGGGATCTCTCGCAATGAGCGAACCAACCCAGCAGGAACCGATTGTGAAACAAATAGGTAGGAAGAAATGGAGGTGGATTGAGGCCATATTCTGAGGAAACCATCAAGTGACATCACTAGACAAGTCATTGCTCGAGTGGAACTCGAAATGGAAGCGTCGAGTTGGTCGTGAGTGGAAGGGTGACTTGGAGGAGGTCATGTGAAGAGGAGATGAAAACGTGTGGGCAGACTTGGAGCCAGGTGAAGACTCTAGCAGAGAACCAAACGCAATGGAGACGTACGGCTGAAGCCCTATGTTCCTGTAGGAATTAAAGGATACAAGAATAATAATTCCTAATAATAGAAGTTTCCGTTAGCTTCCGAATATAAATACAGATCGTTTGAAGCTTTACTTCACCCACTCCTAAGAAGAACTATGAACAGGTGTTCAACAGTTCACGTCGCCACATTCCATGTAGCACACAAAGGTAGAAAAGACAAAGGGACAGAAAAGTAACTCAAGGGAAATATGACAGGGAGAGGAAAGCAAGGCGAAAAGACGTGATGGTTTAATGGATCAAAAAAGTCAGTACATCTGCGCTGTCACTGACAACGAGTTTGATCCATATAAACAATTGTCTCCAGCCGTCATTGGTTCTTAGAATCCTGAGGACCCCAACCAGGCAGTACACATCCCTATACATTGCGCACATCAAACCAACCGTTGATGATTTCATGGAGTGATGCCGAGTTTTCGTTTGACCACCACTAGTTCTTTTTCACCCTGATCCTATTTCAGCTAACACTGCCCATGAAGGAAGGTCATTGCTCGGCATTCGTAACACATGTCCCTAAGAGGACCCTTTTATCTCTCAGCTTCTTACAGAGAAAGATTGTAAACTTCAACGGTTATTGTTGATTTCTCAAGGTTGTCCTGCTTATCTCATCATCTAATATCAAAGTTATGCATACAAACTAAATGTTATTAGTTAAGACATGCTTCATCACTATATTTTACTGATTGACAAATATGACAAATAGTCGGAAACCTCCTATGTTAGACAGTAGTACGTGCTAACAAGAATGAAGTAATCTAAACATAGGCCAGTCGTATCACTGGTTTAAAGTTGAGCTCATCAGCGATATACCCACCCGCATTTTGTCTATCTACTTGACTGAACTGGTTAGCAAATACTTATATTTGATGCAAGTGTTTTCTTACTACTCATATTAGTAGTCAGTAGTATATGTATGTATGGATCAATACCGTTTGTATGGGGACATAAATCAATCAATCTGTTTTAATATCCTATGAAACGTGACTTATCATCTACAACCAAGAAAATACTGTACATGAGCTTGGAATTCAAAGGTGATTTAGCTTCCAATAGCATGAAGAGAAGGATATCACTGTCCCTGAAAAGAACATTCCCTGCTGCATCTCTGAGAATAGCCTTTACCAGTCGATTATTACTGTTCAACAACCTGAAGGACAAGATCCCGCTGTTGACCAACTCTATGAGTGTTTATCAATTCACCTGCTCGTGTGGAGCTAGGTATATCGGTCGTTCTACTCGAGTTTTGTCCAAGAGGGTGCAAGAACACTATCCTGCATGTTTGTTATTAAGAGGTGAAAGTGGAGCAATAAGAAGAGCAATCATTGAACATCTGGTCGATAATGATCATACTATCTCCATAGCCTCCGCCTTTAAAGTCATCTACAAGGAAAAAAGTAATTTGCCCAAATCAGTACGTATCTGACTCACTTGTATTAATGAAGCTTTGGTCATTGAAATAGAAAAGCCAGATTTATGCATAGAGAAAAGTCTGATCAACCCCTCCAACTTTCATGGCCTTAATCCCTCTGTGCTAAAATATGGTAATCCCTAATAATATTTTGATCCCACCTATTTTTCGTTTTGTTTATTCAATTTGTATTCTCTTCCCTTATTGCGTCAATTATTATTATTACTATTCTGACTTCGAATTGTCCCCAGGATTATTTCGCTTGTTCCACTTGTCATTCTAAATCAATTCTACTTTGCAACATTGAATTCTATGCTATTAAATTTCACACAATATTACGTAACATTTTTATTTTTATTCTATTTGCCTACTAATCCTACATTGCGCAGCCATTCCAAGTTCTATCCATCCTATGAACTAATTTCCTTTTGCCATTTGACATTTAACTTTGATTATAATCAGAAACATTTTGATATTAATTGCATTTCACACTACTACTACTATTATTATTTTATCTATTCACACGTTTGGGCCAATTCCCTAAACAGATATAATTTCTTAAAAACGATATAAATATATATTTTAAATTTTATTATAGCTTGATTCCACACAGTATTTTTGGTACAAGTATGAAAATTTCATCATGCGATATCAGTAGCCCAAATTTAGCAGGCCGACCATAGATATAAGGTGTCATATAGAGCATCTCAAAGAAACTACAGACCTTCATCAACAGCTGTCTTCGCTCAATACTCAAGATCAGATAGCCGGCCAGGAAAGATCAGCAACAAAGATCTCTGGCAATGAGCGAACCAACACAGCAGGAACCGATTGTGAAACAAATAAACAGGGAGAAATTGAGATGGATTGGCTGGTCATACTCTGAGGAAACCATCAAGTGACACCACTAGACAAGCCATCGCTCGAGTGGAACCCGGCCGAAAGGGAAGCGGCGAGTTGGTCGTCAGTGCAAGGGTGAGGGTGATTTGGAGGAGGTCATGTGAAGAGGAGATGAAGGCGTGTGGGCAGACTTGGAGCCAGGTGAAAAGTTTAGCAGAGAAGTTAATGCAATGGAGATGTGCAGCTAAAGCCCCATGTTCCTCTAGGAATTAAAGGAAACAATAATAATATATGATTGTACAGCTTGATAATAAATTCTTTGTTGGAGAGAGTTTCTTCGCTGAATCACCACTCATTTTGTTTTTCTATATGTTACAATGGGAATTTTCCATGAATATTTTTGATTTTGATTATAGCTTGATTCCACACTGTATTATTGGTACAAGTATGAAATTTTCAGCATGTGATATCGGTAGGCCAAATTTTGCAGGCCGACCATCGATATCAGGTATGCGTCGGCGGGGGTTGAACCCCTGACCATGTGCATGGTCGGCGAGAGTCCTAACCACTGTGCCACCGACGCATCAAAAACTGCTGCGTGAGAAATTCGAATGACTAAAATATCCTTCATAATTATTAAAAAACAAAAGAATTCATTTAATGATCTCTTTGATATATATATATATATATATATGCATACACTGGACAACTAACTAACTAACTTGAAAATGTTTTATTGATTGGTACAATTTGTTCCACGATTTGACGAAACATACTGGCATCATTTACATTTAGTCTCGTAGCTTTAGGAACATCAACAATACCATTCTCGTTTATTGTGATTTCCAAATTTTCCTGCTG
>OX235272.1:116328751-116396197 GCA_944472155.2 Trichobilharzia szidati | reverse complement strand
TGGTTGACTCCAAAAGGAGTAGTGCATAGATTAATTGTATGTGGTTTGTAGAATGAGGTGTGTTAAGACTGTTACTACTGTGAATAGAGTTAATCTTTTCACCAGTTGGTCCTCCGGTATCGTCGTCAAAAGAAAAGAGATAATAACAATAGATATAATTAGCGAAGTTATTCAGACTAACAGACAGAAAAAGAATAAGAAAAAGTAAAAACAGTCAGCTGACAAAATTCGAAGAATTATATGAATAATATATGTACCGGTAATAATGATAATAATAATAGGTGTAGTTAAAGCTGTCAGGACAGTAAGACGGAAGAGAATGTAAAGAAGTAAAACGACCAGTTTAATTGTCTACCTTTGAATGGTGTATGCGATTTTAAGGGGATAGGCCATTTGGATACAGTCCTTGTGTCGCTGCATGGTTGTCCAGCCTTCGCTTAAAGGCGTCCACAGATGGTGCCATAGCTACATCTGCCGGCAAGGAATTCCAGGGACGGCAAACTCGCAGGGAAAAGAGGTGGGAGCGCACCCGGGTCCTTGCCCTCTGATGAGCTATCCTTCTAGGATTACCACGAGGAAGCCTATACCTACTCAATGGCAGAACACCTTTGTTTGGGTGATTCTGATCATTTTTTATTTTGTAGGCAGTAATTAAATCCCCCCTAAGATGACGGCAGTTAAGTGTGAATAGACCTAATTTCTTCAGCCTTTCATCATATGTTGGCAGAAATTAAACATCACGTACAAGGTCATTGATGGAGTGAGACGCTCAAAGGTCATTTACATCCATGTAAGTCGGCCATGTTGGTTTGCAGTTCCGTAGCTGTTCGTTTACACATTGGTTTTTCCGTTTATTCAGCAGTTATTCACAACCTGTCTTGATGCACAATGTTCACAAATGTTGCGTTTCACTTCATCATTGTTTCCGTTTCTGTTAAAATTAGTTATTTCGTGTGTTTCGAAAGTTTTTACCAGCAGGTCAGTGCATTCATTTCATTGTAATTGTTTCATATGTTGCATTCAGGCATGGTTTCAGGGTTTTAGTTGTTTTTCCACTATTAATGAATTAGTACTGTGTAGAAGTTTTGGAAATTATGCACATGAACATGTTTGGATGGCGGAAGCAGTTGTTTCCAGTTCATTTTTGGTTGCCGTTATTGTTGCTGGCTCAGTTGGTTACTTAATATGTAGGAATCTGGAAAAAAATGTCTCTCACGTTCATGTTTACAGCATGCAACAATCTACGAATGAATCCGGTGAAGAAAGCACCATCAGGGTTGATATTAGCAAAGTTTTCGAAGAACTAATTAAACCCAGAGAATTTAGAACCTGGTTTGAAGTTTAAAAAGCTTTGGAGCTTTTCGACAAGGTGTCTGTTGTCAGCTAAAAAATCAGGTGTATTGTGAGAGAATCAAAATCAAGCAAGGATGAGCCAAATGTGAAGCATGAATGTGTGGTGTTTGTATGTACTTTTGGAAGCAAAATTAGGAAGCAATAGGAAATGATTGTTAATGCCTAGTGTACTAGATCCAAACGCACGAACTAGGACTGCCTGTAGTCGTTAATTCTCGCATCCTGCCTATTATTCTCAATTGTTCCCCCTTAGTTTTTCCCGGGCTACTGAAGAAAGACTATAACATATTACGCAGGATGTTAAAGGTTGTCAGCAGAGTAAGCAACGTGCCACTTAACCAGCTTGTTAATATTTTGGTTGACAGGCACATGGACTCATGTGAGAAATGGGCCAAATCCATTTTATCTAACTCACACCACCCTCTTCACTCACAACTCTCCCCCTGCATCTCATCAGGTAAAACAAGAAGCCAATATAGAAAACTATATGCTCGCACCAGCAAGTACAAAAACTCAACCATTCCCTACTTAGCTCGTGTTCTGTGTGATAAAGAAAGCATTAGGCGTGATACCTATAATTCATTAAATAGTCATTAGTACAACTGGATCTCATCTTTCCAACCCACTTCATCAATAGGTACAACATTTTCTTTCTTTCTTTTCCTTTTCTCTCTTTTTTCTCTTTTTTTCAGTTGTGTGCTGCTTTGTCTCTTTCTCTCGCTTACGCCAGTTAATAAGACAGCTCCCACTTTTCTAACACCTTCAAACACTGTTTAAGCTTTACCTTTGCTACTGAACATGCCAATGTATTGTTGTAATAATGAACTGTGGTTTCCTCAATCTATGTAGAATTCTATTTATTGATAATGTACTAACTGGATGCAATACTGTAGTAAAAATGCTGAGAATTCCATTCTGTATCACTAGTACTGTTTTGGAATAAAGCAAATTATTATTATGAGTAGTAGTAGTAAACGCCGTGTTAACAACCATTTTATTTGTTTCAAAAGGATTTGAAAAGCGGTTAACGTACGATGATCTGGTGAGTGTTCGGTAAGAATTTAACTAGCAAGAATAACGTTTCGGATTTTGGTCTACAGTCGGTGGTTTTTTTCGAATTTATAACCGTCTGAGAAGCTGATTATTAATCGGGGTGAAAAAATTGGCTGGTTACAAATTGCTTGTTTCAGTTCAAATAATGAAATTCCTATTTTTCGGATGCTTGTGATTTTCTCCGTGGTTATAAACACGGTTTGCCCATGATTTACAAGAAAAACTTTAAATAAATTTTCCTTGAACCAGTGGTCTTCTCTTTTCTTGGCGAAGCATCTATTGAGACGATTAGGTAGCATAGTAGAATGTTTTGTGATTGAGAATCGTAGTCGTTGAGTTTCGGATTTATATCGAACATCTAATTGCTATAACTCTATGAATAAAGCTTTTTCCTCATGGTGCACTATGATACCTAGAAACCATAAGCACACTGCCTTCGATAAATTTATTTTTACTTTTTAAATGACAGCAAATAGTGAGTCATTTGAGGCGATAGGATAAATACCTCTAAACGCTTTCGTGAAGAGATTAGGATATGTTTATTTTCTCGACTAGGAGGACGATCTTTTTACCCAGAAAGCTCTCAGGATGTCCGCTTTTTACTTTGTAATTCAAAAATAACGTTGAGTTGCTCACTTAGGTAGTAGCAAGGGGGTAGCTTTAGGTAATGCGTCATAGAAGTAAGCAGTGTATGTATATTGTGTCTAAATATATTAAACGGTGTAAAGCCGGTCAAATCGTAGCTCTCACATATGAGTTAGTTTTTTAAATAATGAGTGTACCGTGCTAGCGTTTGTGCTCGAAACGTCATCAGTTAATACAACTTTACAACACTGTCTGATTTATCAAAATAAAATCTTATCCATAGGAATTAACAGCTTCACCTGACCTTCTCTTACATCGGAAACTGAAATTGACAGTCTGACATTTGGAAGGATTTAGTTTAAAAGCATTTTCTGACTACTAATAGAGAGCTGTTCATCTTAGTACAGTGTAGATGCGAATTAAAAGACACCGGAATAGTTAGTCCGCCCACTTGACATATTTCATTTCGTATGCGTATGTACATTAAGTTCGTCAAACAAAAATACAATTGGTACTGGACGACTATAATGGAGAAAATGTTGTGATGCAAGACTGCAGCTGCATCTAAATTACTTCTACTGTGTTTATAGGCGAATCATTTGAGATCGTTAAAGGCTTTAAGTGAAGGTTGAAGATTAAGTAAGAGTAACTTTTCCATAGCTTTTACAAAAGGGGAGGTAATAGCAATAGGTCTAGATTTAAAACATGTTCCATTAGACGACTTAGGTATAGGTACAATTTTAAAGTTCTTCCAAACGGTTGGCACGACATTTCTGGAAAAAGATTCATTAAATATGTGAGAGGATATCTGTACATTTTTTAAGAATAAGGCTAGGTAAACAATCTGGAACTACAAGAAGGGTTCAACGACTGGAGATATTTTAGAACGTCATTTAATAATAATAATGATTTACTTTATTCCAAAAACAGTACTTGTGATACAGAATGGAATTTTCAGCATTAATCACAATATTGCATCTAATTTCCTCAAATTATAAGTAAAATTAATCACGCAGAAAATTCTTCTACATTTACAATAGGGTTAATATAAAAAAAATAAAAAATAGAAAACATGCAGCATATAAAATGGAAATAATAATAATGATAGCAGCTAAGGTAATGATAATAATACAAGTGGAAATTGCCGTGGGCTTGTTTCACACAGTATTGTCGATGCGGTATACAAATCCTTGCATGATTTAAAAATACTGAATATGATGTTCTCTTTACATGATATGATGAGGGAAAAAACAAAGATTGCAGCAGTCATAGAGATAAGTTGGTGTTTGCAGTTATGAAAGTGAAAACAAAGAATCAACAAAACCATAAATATAATAGAAATAATAAAAGTAAAACTTGAAGGTATATAAAGATGAATGGAGGAGATTGTTTATTTACTAGATGAAAAAAGGTTTGTATTGAAACCAAGGAAGCAACTCTCACTAACACTTGTGACACCAGAAACCTTGGTATTTGTGGGAGAATGTATGAATGCCTTGTTTACCGTACACACATCAAATGAATAGGATATACTGTTGTAATACTGGAGGTAATCAGATGCATAAAGGCGTAAGTTATTTAACATTCATAAAGTAGATATGCAAATACCGCAGTTGTTGATTACAGAAATGATGGATATTAGATAACATCACATGATTCAACGGCATATTAGAAATAGATGAAAATTGTTTCTTTGCACACTGTCAAGTGAACAGTCTATTTGACGATGTCACTGCATATTAACAGATTAGTGAAGTAGCTATCAAGCCTAAGTTATTACATTTACTTGTACTTCACACTTGGCGTTTAACAGTATGCAGACTTGCAACTGGCTAGATAAGGCGATTTTAGCGTATCGAACAGTACAGAATTATTATTCAACTTGCTAAATCTTACTTAGTTTTTACAATGTGCTACTGTATAGAAACAGACAAAAAATCTTACGAAGGGCTAAAGTAACAGTCTCATAATACTATAGTAAATCTCCATCCCACTAACTAAGCTTAACATTCATTGATCCGAATTCACTTATTACAAAAGCACATAGTATAGCGACGCATTGAAAAAGTCTAGAGGAAGTAGAATTCAAGAGTACATTAAACATTTCATTAATTTACAAAAGAAAATCCCGATGAAGAGTATTAACGTTAGTTTGTCCGGATGATATTTCCGCTGGTTTCATATTCGACAACCTCCGTATACCTGGAAAAAATAAAGCACATGTAAGGACTAGCACGACATGAAGTTATGAAAGATAATTCTACATATTAGCACACATTGAATACACTGATTCTGTTAATACTAAGTAATATCTCATGCAAATAAATGTATATGTAGTTTTCAACTGGTTTTTATACTGGCACTATAAGCATCAATAGACCTCAAATGTTTTCCAGTATTAAAGGATTACACGCAAATATCAAGACAATATTTGAAACTTCCATACTGCTGAGGCGTCATACCCTCATCAACCTTGCTTGCACATCAACTTCACACTAAATACGTTTACATTAAATGAAGTATTGCAAATGTGTAACTTAGAAATTGATCCATAATCTCAGTAATGTCTAATCAGCATAGTTTTATGAATACTACAAAAATTACATTCTCACATTAAGGAATCTGTAGCCATCAAATATAAGCTGAACATGCTTCAACTCTAAGCAACTATGCACAGTGTTAGCAGCATATAGAAACACTTGATATATTGTAAGATACGCAGACCTGTTGTGTTGATGAGGATAACAATGACATATAATGCAACCTAGACATTCGCTCGTGACACTGCATCTGTACTGCTTCATGTTAATGGAAAATTCAGGAAAAATTCATCATCACTACTGGTGATCAAAAACAGTGCAGCATTAAGTTAACAGTGCCAGTGAGAATGGCATAACAGACAGTAGATTGATAGTAATAGAGCTGACTAGATTCAGTTCTCATAATCGACACAATCCATGTGTATAATGATACTATACACTGAATTAATACACTAAGTGGCACAGTAAGGAAATTTAAACGAGTGATTGCCGTCTCCACGGCACTGCACTAGCAATAATCATGACAACCACCCACGTTTGCTAGCCAAGCAGTCAGCTAAGCAGACAATGGCACAATATTAATAAAGTTGAGATTTTTTTATACATTGAGTCCACATAACTCATATTACACTACACCAAACAGTGCAAATATACATGAAATCCACTTAGAAATAACCTCTCAACTTACGATAATTCCTGTCCAAATATACATATGGTGAGACAAATCCACATGATTACTTCTATTCCCACAGAAGGTTCTGTTAGCATTTACAGGTGATTTCTAAGTGCTGATAGAATTCTTTTGTCAAAAAGGACTGTTCTTCACACGAAAATAGGCTGAATTTATATCCTGAGACGTGAAGTCTCCATTGAATGATACCATGACGAAAGGTGCAGCATCTAAATAAAGTAGATTATTTGTGTACATGAAATTACTCTTCAACTATCCTATCTTTCTCACTATAGCGATATTTTGCTACAGTTCGCCTGAAAAACTGATCGTTGCAACCAATATGCTAGGGGGTGTCGCGGTCAGATTACATGACGCGGACACCTAAATAACAGGCCAGAAAATGGGAATTCTCATCAATCCAGATAACATATAACACAATTTCATTAAAAATTATTGACAAAAAGATTTCCAAGTGAAATTTTAACAGCGGTACTAGAACGTGATATTTAACGTCTACCCATATGTTTTATTTCGGAGACCAACCACTCCTTTTGTTGCCCGTCGTTGGACTCTTTCCAAGAAGTTGGCGTCTCTTTTAAGCAGTGGGGGTGCAATGATATTATGCACTTCAAGATGCGGTCTTACGTATGTTTTATACAACCTTAGAAAGAGCTCAGGAGTGAGTGCACCTAATTGTCTATGTGTAAAGTGTATGACCGCATATGCCCTCGCTACATCCCCCGTGTAATTAACGCTTGTGTCCATTTTCCCCGTTAGAACTAGACCTAAGTCACGTTCCGACGTCGAGCAGGACAAGCTTTCATTGCACAGGGTGTAACTTGCATTCTGCAGTCTACAGGTGCGTAACTTCACTACTTTGCACTTTTTCAGGTTGAAAGTCATGCCACTGGCCACCACCCAGTCTTCCAGAAGCCTTAGATCTGCCTGCAGTCTATCTGAGTCCTCCGGACACTTTATCGCCCTCCATATCTTCACGTCATCAGCGTATAGAAGAGTCGGACAGCTTAGACGGCATGGTAAATCATTGATAAAAATCAAGAACATCAGTGGTCCCAGGATAGAACCCTGCGACACTCCTGATGACGAGCTGTGCCAAGATGATTGGACTCGATTGACCTTGGTGCAAAATTGCCTTTCAGTTAGGTAGTCCTTCAACCATGACAGAAGTGGTTTACCTAAACCTACCTGGCTTATTTTGTGTAGGAGAAGGTCATGGGGAACAGTGTCAAATGCCTTCTCAAAGTCTAGAAAGATCACATGGACTGGAACATTCATATCCCAGCATGATGTCCAGTCGTCCCACGCTGATAATAAGTTAGTGACGCAGGATCTCCCTTTCCTGAAACCGTGTTGGGCTTCATGGAGTATTTTAGACCTATCGAGATATTCCCTGATGTGATCATCAATAATACTTTCCAGTACTTTTGATACCACTGGGAGTAGAGCTACTGGTCTACAACTAGTGGCATTTTGCCTACCCCCACCCTTGAAGATCGGAGAAAGTATGCTTCTTTTCCATTCCTTTGGCAGTTTCCCCGATTCCATGGAGTGTTGGAACGAGTCGCATAAAGGCCTACAGAGAGCTTCGGCGCACTGTTTCAGAACAGATGGCCTGATGTCATCACAACCTGGGGACTTCCCAGGTATGAGTCGCTGCAGTTTTCTCAGTTCTATTGCAGGGTTTATTTGGGGGGGTGGCTATTTGGTCTTCCTCCTGCGAAATAGTGATGCCACCATTCTGGTCCGTAACGGCCATACCCACATTGCTGTTTAGCTGTTTGCCGAAGGCTAAACTAAGTGTTTCAGCCATCTCCAGACTAGTGAGTTATTGACCGTTTTGGCCTACTAGGGCGCACGCCCCCTGGTTGGTTGGTTTTCTTTCCGACATGAATCGGTACAAATTCTTGGGGTTCGCCAGGAGTTTTTTAGCAAGGTTAGTTTGGAATGACCTCCTGTCCCTCCTGACTCTTGCATTGCACCGATTCCTGAGTTCCAGGTATGCATCATGGTCGATCTGGCTTTAGATACGCGCCACGTAAACCAAGCCTTCCGCTTTGCTTACAGAATACGCTGCGTGCCTCTCTTTAACCATGATGACTTTCTTTCGGGCTGTGTTGTGACTAAAGGGACGGTATCCGAGATTACTGTATGAATAATCTTTTTTACCGCTTCCCAGTGTCCGTCCACAGACAGCTCATCCCATGCTAAGGGCCAGTCTGCATCGGACAAGAGTCTCCGCATTTCAGCATAATCAGCCTTGCTGTAACACAGACATGGTCGCGTAACGTCCCACTGCAAATGCTCACGGAGAACGAGATCGAAACCTATGACTGCATGGTCACTACTACCTAGGGGAGTCATGATCTGGACTTTTCGACGAGTAGTCGGTCACTAGTTAGAATGTAGTCTAGCTTTGATGACTTTCCACTAGGGCCCCACCTAGTGTCGTCTCCAACGTTCTCAGTCAGTCCCGTGTCCTGAATAGTTTGCAGTAGATTTCGGCCGAATTTTCCCTTAGCATATCCCGATCCAAGGTTCAGTGATGGGGCATTGAAATCTCCAGCAATGGTGATTTGGTCTCGTATCCCTGTGATAGTGCTGAGCAGTAGCTGATTGCGCTCTGCCCCACAGGTGGGAGATCGGAAGATGCCGCCAATTAAATGCTTGGTGTGGCCTACGGTGAAATGACACCATATGGAGTATGGGAGTTCAGTAGGCGCTGGGCCCGTTGAGCGCACACATTTAAGTTGCCTATCAAAGTATATAGCAACTCCCCCTCCTTCCTTATTATCCCTGTCTCTCCTGACCAAAACCATATCACCTATACTGATTTCATTATCGGCGATAGTGGGGGTTAGCCATGTTTCGGTGAGAATGATCATTTTCAGTTGTAGGTGTGCTTGGAGATTTCGGAGTTCACCTATTTTTTCCTCTCAGCCCCCTCACATTGCTGTATAGGCAGCTGACAGTGAGTCTTACAACCTCAGCGTGTTTTGGGGTAGTTGACGTGAAGCTGTCTGCTGGTAGGGGACTTAATGTTGGGACTAGTTGGCCAGTTCCGATGGAACCGGCCCGTTGTGGTTTTTACCCTTGGATTTAGGCAGGACACTTGTGTGGCACAGACTGTTATTCTCAGAACTGCATCGCTCTAGTGTCACTGAAGCATGGGGACGTATTAAAGCCTCAGTTTGCTGCCTCCTTATGGTTCGAGGTCTGCTTTCGCAGTATCGAATGTGTCCTCCCAATTTCCCCTTGATCTCATACCACCGTTGAAGTGCTATGGCCAACTGCTCTGGGGAGTTGAATGTGACACTTAGCAGCTTTGGGGGGCTAATCAGTGTGAGATGAGCGGGGCGAGGTAGTCGGTAAACGGAGATGGCTCCAGAAGCGCCAAGGGCCATCTGAGACGACAGCCATCTCCACTGCTGTACGTCATGCATGTGTTTTTCACAGGCAGTGCCTGTTTCCAGCTCTGGAACACCGTGTACCACCATAGAGGTAGAAGGCATCAGTTCCGGTGACTCCCTCGCCATTTGTCTGATAGCCCATGGTCTGTCATGCCTCACCCTCATGTTCGAGCTTCTGTCGATGGCTAGTACCTGAGCCATCAATAGTACCTTTTCGGCCTCTTCGGCAGAGTCCAGTGTAACCCGTAATGGGGGTGGCTTATCTTGAGGTGTGTGGACACCCCTGTACAGCGTGCACAATTTCACTGAACTAATATTCAGACCTAGTTTATTGCACAGGTTGGACCACTGTTCCTGATCAAACAGGGCCCGCTGTTCAAGCAAGCTGTCCTTGCTCACAGGTACGTTAAAGAGGATGAGGGAATTAGACCGATTAACCTCAGACTTAGGTTTGGCCTTTGGCTTCTCGTATTCCTTTGCAGCATCAGCAACTTTAGGCTTCGTCGGGTTCTGGCCAGCCTTTGTTGTGTAGACCAACAAGTCTTGTTTATCTGAACGAGTGAGGAAGATGGTGCTACAAAAATAGCACCAGAAGCTTTGGCAGTAGTTCGAGACAGCTGGACTTACCACACAGAGATTGAGTATGTAAGTAATGGTTGAATTTAATTCACTGGCTAGGAAGATGAGGTTTCCCAAGCGGATAATTCACAAAGTGGGTATTTTCCAGTTAGAGGGGAAAAAGCACGTCGTATTCAAGGAGCGCGCGCAGTCAGATTAAGAGCATAGGTATAGTGCAGACTCTTTCGAGTGGCTTTATGGATATCCCCGCTAAATGTAAAGATTTATTCTGTTGCTATGATAGTTTAATGACAAGGTATATTCTTTATATATTTTTTAAGTGAAATTTTGCATCAAAAATTATCTTCTGGAGTTTATATTATCTGTAGCATTATCCTGTTGAAATATATTTTTATCGGAAAATCTGGCTTGGTACTGATATCTGTGCAGTGAAATGGATTAAAAGAGGCAGTAAATTCAAAGGTTAAATGCATATTATTGAGTTTTCATGAAATCATGCTGTTATATTTTGGTCTGTTTATTGAGACCCCCTGATACCCATGAGATAATAATGGCGCCACTTCAAAAAAGGGATATGACATACAATCGTTCAACTGCTTCAGCGGAAGATATGCTCTGAAGTGCCAAAGCCACTAATTATACTTAAGAGGTTGAGGGTGTTGACGTTCATGGATAGTACGATGAAAACTTACGAAAGATCTTATACTCACAACCCCTATAGTATTCGTCCTTCATAGATCAGATACAAAGCAAAACACCAAATTAATCGTCCAAAATACGAAGTATATTTCGGGACCAAAATCGTAGTGGCAAGATGACTGTTTAGCTAGCTATAGACCATGCATTAACAACCGAACGTAACAAGACAGCGTGCCTAACAGCGTGGATGCTTGGCCACGAGCCCTCAGCTTAACTAGCTGGCTTAAACATTGGGTGTCAGCATCCAGTGTTGAATGGTGAATGCTGTGGCTGATAATTTCGAAAATCCTCTATCTCTACAATACTTTGAAAGAAGATATGGGAACAGTGGCATCCAAAGTAAATTTCACTAAATTCTTAAATTTCTTAATCTAATTTTTATGTCTTTTAACCTTGTTATTCTGTATATTGACCTGGCAGGACCGTGTCAGTTCAGCTATATTGTGTACTTGCTAACACATGTAGAAATACTTCCTGAAATATCCATTAATTTTATATAAAATCTCCACAATGCAGTTGCAGGATTCTCCAGTAGAAAGATTAGACTGACGGGCGTGAAGTAATTGTGGGGTAGATATAATTTATTCTAGACAACATAACTCATTTCCGAGAGTTTAGGTGTAATCTCATTATTGAGATGGTCCCCCCACTAGTACTTATCTTTCCTAGTGAAATTCTAGGCTACTGTAGACTCGGAATTTACAAGTGATATGACAGCAAATGTATTAAATAATGCAAATGCCGCATAAAATGGTCGGCTTTCTTCTCCGAAGTAGTGATTAGGTGTTATACAGTCATTTAGGTATAACATATTCCTATATGAACTGAATTGCCATTACATTACCAGATACTTCATCGTCTAACGGTCTTACTTAAGAAAGTAATGAAACAAGAACTCATGAAACAGAAGGTTAGGCAGATCTGTCCTAATTTCACATTAACTGAAGTCACATCACATCGGTTATAAACAGTTGATTTTACTTGACAATTATTTCGGATAGAGTACTCATTTGGAATGTGCAAACATATTTATTCGAAGTTCTGCACGGTTTCGTCGCTTCAGAAAGGTAGTTTTTACAAGAAAAATTCAAATAAAGCCTATTTCGTTATTTCGAACGACCATAACTTTCTCTAAATGTACAGTAAAACTAAATTGGAGCACACATCCAAAGTGATTTCATGCTCTCTATCCTGAGATATTTTGCATCTCGGGAAACACATAGATAGCGGGAATGTTTCAGGAAAATAATTTCTAAAAAATTTAAGAGATACTTTTCCCAGGAATCCTCTAATACAGACCAAGCTCAGGTATCTTTTCATGTGAGTATGCGGACTGAGTTGATGAAACCAGATCAATACCATCCTCCTGTTTAACCGAGTCCTATTGTATAGTTCACCCATGAGAAAGCAGTCAGTGACGCTTCTACGATGACTAAGAGCTCATTTCTGGCTGGCTTCAACTAAGAATAACGCTCATGGCTGTCGTATAGCCATGCATTCGATAGGATACGCGCTTCCGCCACACCGCAAACTGACTTTTTAGCCAGGGTCACCTATCCTAATAACCAGGCTACAGGAAACATCACCACAACTAGTCAAAACCGGCATGATGACTGTTGAACTGTATGAGACCATCAAGGATGACACACACTGGAAAGACAACAGCAAACCACCTCAGCTAGATCTACTTCTCAAGTGCGACTACCTACTCATGGAAAATGTAAATCTAGAATCACAGATCAGCAGGAGTGATCTCGAGAACAAATGGAGTGCATGGTAATAATGAATTCTCCTAGGGAAGCAATTATGCCATGCAGCGTTCCTAGACAAATAATTTGGTCAGCCTTGTCTTACTGCAATCTTCAATTCATACACTTTATTTATTCTTCCATTGTGAATTGCTTGAAATGTGGTATCACACAGTTAGTTGGATGAGGTTAGTTAAGGTATCGGCTGTTCCTCAATGCTGTAGTAATTCGCCATGGGACTGCAGGTGGGTTATTTTACCGACGAATTTTATGTGTGAGATCGGCTATAGCATCAGGTGACACAGACTGGCCGCTCCACTAGCATCGATACCACCGTTAGGAGAGCCCATCAGGTGACCACATCCGAAAATATTTAAACATCAGCAACCTCGTGCGCGAAGCAGAGCAGGGATTGAGGAAGAATGAATCCAATGGTGCCAGTTTACTGGCAGCTTGGGACAACTAGAGGGCTGGCTAGAACCAGAATTTTCCAGTTCAGGTCTTGTTTACAAACTTTGTGAAGGTCCATGACTCAGCTTCTCAGGGATTTCTACTCTGAAAACCCTCAAAAATGTGGGTTTATAACCAGTTGCTATCTCGGATTAAAGCCCATGAAGAGAGTGAGGAAAAGTGAGCTCCGCTTTTACCACAACAACCACCGAAACATCAACTGGACTTATTCTACATCCATGGCTATTACTGATTCACCTAGATGATATTCCGAATAACTTAGGATCCCCACACTGAAGGCATAAAGCCATTCAGGGTAGTCAGACGTGAGGAGGAATCCATCAGGTTGCAAGAAGACTTGGTCAGCCCAGAGAACACGATTGCAGAAAATGGGTTCAATATGAACAAGCGTTTGACAGTGCACATCAGTAAAAGAATGAACCGATATCTCCCATACAGAAACAGAGTGAGTCCTTTAGCAACGTTTGATAAATGATGGAAACCTGCTCTAGCCACACAGAAAGTCAAGGCAGAGCCACAAAAACCACAATTCGTGAGTAAGTAGCTAGGTTCACTCACATCTCAGCTCTTCATGCAGATTTGTGAAGCATTCGCACGACAGATCAAACCGTATATTTCCTTCAAAAATTATATTTCAGTAGTTGACACACGGTGATAAGTTTCTTATTTTTTAATATTTCCGTCTAGATTACCGCCCATGGCTTCACTACCCACGAAACATTACCCAAACAAATGATTAATGTTGCGTGAAAACTACTTAAATATATTTATGATCAGTTTGATATATGACACAGTGCACAAACTTTCCAATGTCATTAAACTTACGTACCTCATCTTTTGGCGCTCAGCAAAACTGCAGAAGTTGAGGAGATAGACTGTGCTGAAATCTGACAGATGTATAGAACCGTCCTGAAACAATGAGAGGCTAGCCATGAGAAAGCATAGGTGGCTGAAATTATCCCGCATGCTCAAGGTCACTGATGGAGTGAGACGCTCAAAGGTCATTTTCGTCCATGTTAGTCGGTTATGTTGGATTGCAGTTCCGTAGCCGTTCGTTTACACATTGGTTTTACGTTCCGTTGGCATTTATAGGTGATTCCCATGTACTGATAGCATTCTTTTGTAAAATAGTACTGTTCTTCACACGAAAATAGCCACATTGTGACGTAGTCTTCATTGAATGACACTATGTCGAAAGCTGCAGCTTCTACAGGAAATAAACTATTTGTGTAGATGACATTACCCCCCAACTACCCCATCTTCTTCATTGTAGAGATGTTTTGACGCATTCAGCATGAAACACTAATCATTACAACCAATATGCTAAGTGTGTCGCAGTCAGATTAAATGACGCGAACACAGACATAACTAGCCAGCAAATGAGAATTCCTATCAATCCAGAAAACATCTAACAAAATTTTACTAAAAATTATTGACAAAAAAAATTTGCCGAGCGAAATTTCAACCAACATGCCGGATAAGTCCAGCCGCATAGGTTTATACAAGTTCATCATATAGATATTGGAAATTGGATATTAGGAGCTAAAGTTCAAGGTCGTTTGGAGATTAAGGTCGCAAAGTCAGTTGACTAACAGAGATTATGCATTTGTTTGTGTTGTTATCCTACCTTGTTTTAACATGCTCGGGTTATGGGAATATGCTTGGTGCCCCTAAAGAAATACCACCAGATGAAGACACTTTTAAAACTTTAGGTCAGGAATTGCAGAGAGTGGCACAAAAGTTCAATCGCGTACAGGGACTTCAAAACCTCCATGTCGTATCCAAGGTACTCAATGCCACTACTCAGGTAAATATATCTTATTTAAAATTGCTTATTTAAGGTGGTTGCGGGCACCAAGTACACATTATTTGTTGAATTTTCCCCGACATCATGCAAGACTGCCACTTCCAATGACTTTTGTAAGGATATTCATCCTGTTATCTCATATTTCTGATTTAGTAGCTGTTGATACTGCGCTTATTAATCGAGATTCATGTGCAATTGTTGGAGGAGAGGTAATTTAGTTTCTAATATTAAATTTCTTTCAGAGCAAAGTGTGCAAGGTAACTATATGGCAAAGACCGTGGCTCGACTCAGATGAGTCTGAGATAATCGATATTGTGAAGTGTTCCACAAAAGATACTTAAAGCCCCCTGATGTATTTTGTTAAACCAGCATTTCATCTGCCTGATAATGTCTAGTAATACAGCTGTCATCTTTTCTCCCTACTATCGGTTTCAGTTTGGTCCATACCACAAACAATGCGCCTAATTCTGCCTTGACATTTTGGCAGCCTAAATTCTTACAGCTGACACTAAATGCGTTTCTTGATTTTATTGGAATTATGTCATAAGTCAGCATCATATGCTTTTATATTCTAGTCAGTTTATTTCATTTTGATTTATTTTTGTTGTTGTTGTTTAAGCTGACCTCCGTACATTATTTTGGGCTTCTCATAATCATTCATCTTCCAATCTTTTTATAAAGAACTAACTTGATTTAATTTTATATACAGCTGTTTTTATTTACTTCTAGTTTTAGAAATGCTTTGAAAGATTATATGCAATGGTTTCAATGAGCTTTTGTTTTAGATTTCTCTGCTGTTCACTCATTTTTTACTCCGTTAAGCTGAGCAGACTGGATAAGTACAATTGATTATCACAAGTATTTGGCTTTGTTCACATGCTCATTGCACATGCCAAAAGTTTTGTGATTAGGTGTTACTTGTAAGCAACCCGTGTCTGATATGCCGCAATTGCTTTTGACTTAGGAATCGTGGTGGAAAAGCATCACCCTAGATGTAGTGTTCAAAGCGTAGATATGTCATAATTTTCAAGCTCACCGTAACCTCAAAAAATTTCCAACAGTTTTCGGAAGCAACAAAGTTATTGTTTGTATCATTTGGAAAGCATTTCATATATCTTTTTTTATTTGCAAGCGAAAGGAAGGACAAAAGAATGCGAAACTTGTTGAAAGGTTATTGGATATTTCGCGTGATAGTAGCTTCTTCTGAAAATTCGGGCACAGTATGAGCAGTGACTCTTTGGGAAACATGTTGTACAACCTGAGATTTACCCTGATTTCTCGTTGTATGGGTTGGTGATAATCTGGGATCTATAAAGGTTAACGAATTTTATTATATATTAGATGAAGTGTGGAGAAAAATCTGTAATTTACAACGCAGTAATAGTAATATTATCAGTTACAACCAGTTCAAGTGTCGATTTTAGTTTCATGAATAGTTCCTACTTTTGTTTTTAAAACTTGAGGAAGTGCTGGGTGCGACTCGACTTTTGGATGTGAGGTTTCTAAATGATGATATTTACGGTAAATATCTAAATATAATTCTCAGTAATTCGATATGGCAGCACACTGAATGAGATATTCAATTGTTTTTCAGCGGTAGGTTGCGAGTCTGATTATGCCTCGGCTTACTGATATTCGAACAACCAGATAGTATTGTCAGCTCTCATCTCGTGAATTTGGTTTGCTGTGACATCCATTAACCTCCAATGGTTATTGAGAAGCATTCTACACCTTGAGTTATAGTCGCTTTGTCCTTTAAGTTTTGGTTTGTAGTTTCTTTACAAGTACGGCCCTAGAAACAACGTGGACAGGACATCAGAAGCACGTCTTCAGAAGTTAAGGAAAAGTGTACATGGGGTAGATAAATAAAATCAATGTTAAACCTATTATTTTGCTAGTTGAGTTGATCACAGGGATGTGAATCACACAGTAATTACTTGCTTTTCGCCTACTGAAGAGGCATTATGTAATTGTTAATTTCTGTTAGGGAAGTTTTACTTGTACGGATGGGTGAACTACCAGAGCTTGAGTGGGAATGCAGAACTTATATTGGTCCAGTTAATTGAATTAGTGTAAATTTGTCAGGTTGGATGTACATCGAGCGTTCATTGTGCTGGGACTCACGTGGAATACTATGTAAATATCCATACATATTCGTCATACCTGACTTTTTCAGGAGTCACTGATGGTATACTGCATTGGGACGTTTTTGTCAGGTACGATTTAGTTTACGCAACAATTTTGATATGAACAGATTTTACTGTTTTCTAACGAACAATTAGGCTGTTTTATGTGATTATGTACCTAGATTATTTACTGATTTAAATTCTTTTGTAAAATATTGGCATGTTTAAAGAATCTGAAGGATTTCGATTTGATCACGTGGACTTTATGTGTGCGTAAATTACTTTTCCAATCGCTCATTACATTAGGTTAAACACTCACCACATAAATTTGTTTTGTAAAAAAAATCTATATATGCATGTGTATACTCGTGATTCTCCAAGTCTGTTTCTTTTGGTTAATGATAGAAGCTACAGTAATTCGTATTGATTCAGTATTATGCCATTCAGTAGACGAGTTGCGAAGATTAAATTAAAATTCTAAATTTTCTGTTGAATATGGAGTGTACATAAACAAGACAGACCGTTTTCATATGTTGAATTTAGTATATTTTTAAACTCAGTAACTTGGAAACGATCTTTCACCTGTCAGACTACGAGCCAAACAATTACTGTGTGTGTTTGTGTGTTGGGGGCGAATTGGGGGTGATTATACTACTCAATTACCTAGGATGAAGTAGTAGGCTAGGCGGTGCTCGCAGCTCAGTCCCTTTGGCTTAAATTCGAATACTTAAGCTAATAAACCACATCTCCATTTTCAAATACGTTGCCTACAACATGGACAAATGCGTTTTAGCTCAAGTTTTTGCGAGCATATTACAAATAATGTCACCTTTATCGTATAAGTTCTTTTTCGGATGGATGACGTGGGAAAGTTGACAGTCACTTCTCACAAAGGTACTCAAACATATTACGTAATCATTCGCGTTTAGTATACTTTTTGAGTATTCCTTTGTCTCACACCTCTGTTTACTGTCTATATTATGCATTTCTCCTACTTTCTTCTCTTGCTTTGTGTGCTACAAGGAGGGAGTGTGGCGACTTGAACTGCCGCACATATGTGCAAAGTTCTATGTCGAAAACCGACCGACTTTTTGAGTGGATTTGTTATCATCTAGCTAAGGCCGTCGATTTTTACCAGTTCAAACCTGCTTATATTGTTAATTTACCCAATTTGACGTAAAAGTTAGTGGAACTAAATGTATTCATTAAACTCCAGACACAGGTTTATTAAGCACCTGTTTCGCTAAATTTTATGCTGGTGTATTTTTCGAACAATCTCTGAGAAAAATGGCATCATAATTAGCTCCCAGGATAGACGACTGGAACGCTGGAAAGAACACTTTGAGGAGCAATTCAATTGGCCTACAGCCACGTTCAACCTGCCGAACATCCAACACCTCCCTGAATGGGATTAAACACAGGTCCTCCGTCCCTAACTGAGGTTACTGAGGCTGTCACTAGTCTGAAACAAGGCAAAGCAGCAGGACCTGATGGAATGACTCCAGAAGTATTTAAGTACGGCGGAGACAGTTTACTCTGCGTTAACTGAGGTACTATGCAGCGTCTGGGAATCAGAGGAAGTCCTGTCGGGTTGGTGTAAGTCACTGATTATCCTAATATACAATAAAGGAGACAAGTCTTCACGTGATAATCACAAGGGGACTCACCTCACCAATATGGTATCTAAAGTCCTAGGTTCAATAATCATGCGTAGACTAAACGGTGTTCGGGAGACACAAACACGAGAGAACCAGGCAGGCTTTAGACCAGGAGGAGGGTGTATTGATCATATCTTCACCTTATCTAGAAAAGACAGCTTCTGTATCAAAGAAAGTTATCTTCATTAACAACCTACCATTCAAGGGTGACCAGATTATGCAGTCGACAACTAGCTCAAAGACTTAGGTCAGCCATCAAACTCACATTCTACGCCGCATCTCTTTTTCTCACATGCCGAACATTTTCGATCCCTGTACCTACGATTAAAGGACGAAATTCTATGCATTCTCCTTCAAACTGTATCTACAAATTCACCTGCAGCTGCGGTGACATACTATATAGGTAGAACCAACAGAATGCTCCAATATGGTCGTCGAAAAGAACATGTTCCCAGATGGTTGCTAAAACATATAGAATATCCAAATAGAATTAATCTGAATAGAAATCCAGCACCATCCATTGCAAAACACTTATTAATGTCAGGTCACAAAATCAATATTGATGACCGTTTCACAATTATTTCATTACATAACTCTAATTTAAGGTCGCTTACTGAAGGTGATGGAAGCACTTTGGAGATTAATCACATACAGCCTAAACTGTGTGTACAAAAAACAACAATAGACTTCAACGTTCGCCTACTATGACCTATTTAAATATGATTGGTCATTAGTATGTACTTTTGTTTTTTATATAACCGAGTCATGAACTTTATTTTATTTTATTAATGTTAACCATGTTAGTTGTAAACCGGATAGTTGTAAAGAAACTAGGAAATGACGATATCATCTCGCGAAATTTGTCTTCTAACTGCCTTATTCAAATTTACCCAAAGGGGCTAATTGTTTTAACCATATAATCAGTTGGTTCCCCGGTAATTTTCCATTGTACGAATTTTCTGGTCTTTAACACGACAGACTCGTGTAGCATTTGACAACTTATACTGTATCTCCGGCGTAGACGATACGTCCGACTGTCAGTCTTCAAATGATATGAGTACCGCTCAGCCGTTACTTTGTATTTCTTCATGGTTGTGAGATATGGCCGTTGAAAGTGAATGACTTGAAGAGGCTAGCTGTCTTTGCCCACATACGTTTGCTTTCTATCCCCCACATACTACATGATGACTGTTAAGTAAAGAAGGCATATCAATTGATTAACGTAATGAAGCTGCATCCATTAGGATATCACGTACTATTATTGCGCATGACTATGTATCGCCTCCTTTCATGTTGAGAAATGCTAACTGATATAGACTTAAACTGAGAAGGTGTAACGAGTGGTCAGATCAAGACGTGGTATCGATCCATGAAGTATTTGACTGTTGGTTTGAACCATGGAAGGATGTGTAGACTACCTGGTTAAAGTCATTGAGAGGCTAAGAACACCAAAATTGATAATGGAAACTTTTTCCCATTATCAGTAACAATAAAGTCAAAATGTACGAAAATTAAAAATGATAATAATAATTTTAATAACTAAAATTATAACATATAGTTGAAATAGTCTCGCCATAAATTACAAATAGGAGAAGATGAAAGAGCCATCTTTTGTTGTTGTGCTAATTACATAGTAAGTTGTAGATTTCACGGACAACACCATCTCTAGCATATATAGGATGCAAGTAAAATAGGGTATTGCTGAGTTTTCTTAGCTGGTTGTACGAATATATATAATCTTTTATAATAATTTCTAGTCCTCCTACCTACCTGATGAAATGCAAGACTGGGAGAGTTGAGGGTCAGACAATTACCACCAGTCAGTCAAATCAGAGGAGGATAATAAATAATCTTAAAATGTATTCTATTTCAATTCAAGCACATCACAACACTCTAACAAGTTACTTATTTTGACTATAAAAACACTCGTCTTATTTCCCATCTGATTGTATTTTATTGACGGCACTCATATTATTATTTCTGAATGTACATTATCCTATATTGATTTTTATTCAAATGTCTGATCATCAATTTCACTCATGTATATAAATGAAGCAAGAAAGTTGTGTGAGTGAGTGACTTGATATGGTTATGAGCAGCAATAAGTTGTGTTTGAAAGGTGGTCATCAGTTAATATTACTGTATAACAACACTGTGAGAGTTTATCATAATAAAATCTTATCCATAATGGAGTTTTACTCTACCACCACAGTGCCCAAGTTTTATACTTATATCAGACAATATGGATTTGGGTCATTTCTGACATGAGATTAGGTGTCCGTCGACTACAACAGTAATAAGCTGACTTGGTGGCACACTACTTGCCCTACTGACAACCTTTCATATTCTCCTCAATATGACATGGTCCTTTATGAGCAGCTGAAGAAAGACTATTGGAGAACAGTAAAGAACAATACGTAAGATGAAAGAGTTAACAAACTGTAATTGTAGACGTTGGATTTATTCCAGATTATCTTAACTTCTTAATGCAGAAGGTTAGACGGAACATTTTCTTAGAAATCGATAAAATATGGGATAACAAAGAAAATTCAGAAGAATTAACTATCCCAGGGTATTTAATATCTGACTTAGTTTCTGTTTCAGTGCCCTCCTTACATGCTATGAGAATCTTGTGGACGGACCGGTTCTTGTAGATCGCGTTTACGCCTGAAATCGACTGTCTAACGTTTAGAGAGATTTGACGCGAGGTACACTATGTAATTCAAATTACTAATCGTAAAATGTAAATATCACTTGCACTTCAGCTAATCTATTGTAAGGTCGGGATATAAAGAGACGGAATAAAAAACTATTTCCATTTTACACTACTAATAAGTTTCAGTTATCATAACTGTGTTAGTTAACCTTAATGATCACCCCATCTCTATAGCCTCCGCCTTTAAAGTCATCTACAAGGCAAAGAGTAATTTACCCAAATCCCTACGTACCCGACTCTGAAGCTGTGGCTATCGAAAAAGAAAAAACAGATCTCTGTGTACAGATAAAGTTCATTCAACCGCTCCAACTTTCATGGTCTTAATCCCTCTTTGCTAAAGTATGGTAATCCTCAATCATATTTTAACTCTGCCAATTTTTCATTTTTGTCTATTCAATTTGTATACTCTTTCTTATTACGTCAATTGTTACTATTACTACTCTCACTTTGAACTGTCCCCGATATTATTTCACTTGTTCCACTTGTCATTCTAAATCAATTCCTTTTTACAACATTAAATTCTATGCTATTAAATTTCACACAATATTACGTAACGTTTTTATTTTATTCGATTTGTCTACTAATCTTATAATTGCACACCCTTTTTCAAGTTCTATCCATCCTATGAATTATTCTATATATGACATTAATTTGCTCTGCCACTTGACATTTAACTACGATTATAATCACAAACACTTTAGTTTTAAGTGCATTTCATATTATTATTTTATGCATTCACACCTGTGTTTCAATTCCCTCACCGGATATAACTTCTTAAAAACCATATATATACGATTGTACAGCTTGATGATAAATTCGTTGAGAAGAGTCTCTTCGCTGAATCATTTGTTTTGATTTTCTGTGTTACAACGGGAATTTTCCATGAGTTAACCTTTTCTCATTGACTTAAACTCTCAACTTACAATGTATTGGTCACAGGTTCGAGTCTCCCTCCGCCCACTTCAGTCACAATAACTGGCTAACATCATCGTTAGGCCCCGCACCATATTCTTTAGATCTCAATCAGTACATAACTTTTGAAGTTACACGGGTGGGGACTTTCTATTTCCAAAACTATTTTAGTCCTTAGTAAGCTGGTGAAATCTCAGCACAGATACAAAGGGCTGATGTATCACTTGCGAACCCACTCCATCTCTCTGGCGTAGACGTGATATTCGGTTATCGATCAAAGAGCGTGTATGCTGTACAACAGTTCGCCCCGTCCTCGCATATGCCTGCGACATATGGCCATTGAAAGTGGAAGAAAGACTAGCCATTTTTTGACCAGAGATATTCGCATTCCATCTCCCTTGTTAAGTAGTATAACACGGTGAGTAATATTGAGGTTAGGCATAAAGCGTTTCTTAAATTACAGGCGATATTTCAAAAGACTTCAACAGGAATACAGTACTTCGAAATATTATATACTTTGGCACACTTTTATTTCAATATATATATATATATATATATATATATATATATATATATATATATATATATATATATGGTAAACTTACCTTGACTCAGACGACTATCTCGTACAATGAACACTCCAAAAAGCTTTCAAAGAAACAAGGACTGCAGATAGACCACAAGCTAAGTTAAATACTCAAAAACTGAAGGATCAGGCCAAAAAAGACATCTTCACTGCATCGTTTCAACTACAGGCGGGCGGAAGTGACGAGGATATCAAAGTAGTGACGATCGGGAAAGCAAAGCAAGCTCTCATTACTCTCAAGTCTGTGTGGAGATCAACAACACTACTCAGTATGAAAAATAAGATCTGGATTTTCAACTCCAATGTGAAGTCAGTGCTACTTACTATACGGATCAGAGACTTGGCGTCGCGTCACGAAGGCCACTTCGAACAAACTATAGACCTTCATCAACAGCTGTCTTCGCTCAATACTCAAGATCAGATGGACGGTCAGAAAAGATCAGCGACAGGGATCTCTGCGAGCGAACCAACGTAGCGGGAACCGATTGTGCAAGAAATATGCAGGAATAAATGGAGGTAGGTGGATTGGCCATATTCTGAGAAAGCCATCAAATGACATCAGACGCCAGGCTATCCATCGAGAGGGACCCGAATGGGAAGCGACGAGTTAGCCGTCAGTGCTAGGGTGACATGGAGTAGGAGGAAGTCATCTGAATAGGCGATGAAAGCATGTGGGTAGACGTAGACCCAGGTGAAAACGTCCCCAGAGAACCGAACGCAATGGAGACGTGGGACTGAAGCCCTATATTCCCCTAGGAAATAAAGGAAACAATAATAACAATAATAATAGGTAAACTTACCACCTATCAGCTATTTGGAGTATTAAAGCTAAATTATTTTTTGTAATGTGTGTTGAACTAAATACGTTCTGTTTAATACTCTCACACACACTACATGAGTTAATTCAATCAATCAACATTTATGTGGTTCTCTATAATCATATATATATATATATATATATATATATATATATATATGAATGAATATTGGCTAGGTTTTTCTTTTGGTGTTGTTAAGATAGCTACAATTGTGATTGACGTCTGCATATATTAACTGGATGCTTTACATTTTATGCTTTTATGGAACTCATTGTTATAAAGAGTTACTATAAATATTTGAACATGCAATTTGAGCTTATTGGTGAAAGAGAGAAAGAAAGAATGCTGCCTACACTGTAACTGCTTGTTAGTTAATGAGACATTTAAGTGATGCATTAAAACTCCGTTCTCTGGAACAGATTTATCATGTACTAGACAATGAACCACACAACTATTTAGTGGACGTCTCATAAATTGTCCAGATTGAATAAGACGTAGTAGGGTTCGAACCTGGAAAGTTGAATTTTTAAGTCAGTGAGCAATATCTCCAATCACATAACAATATATCCATTGATTGGTTTCCGAGAGAACACTCCTTGTAGGCTTTCGTAGGAATACGACTGTGTATATTTTCATCTTGTGGCATAACCACACCAGTGCCGTGTACTCCGGTGAACCAAAAACGAGGAATCAAATTTACCACTATCAAATCAATTATTTAATCTGCATTTACACAGCTCGAGAAGGTGAAAATTAACCACAGTTTCCTTTGGAAACTAAAGTTATTGAGATCACTTTATTATGTAATCTGCTTTATACTCTGAATGGTGATCAAGAAAGCAAGGATAAATGCGCAAAACTGTGTTTACTACTGATTGAATGAGATGAGTAGTTGCATCCCATTCACATCAACATGCATTTATCAGTGTCTGAGTTGAGTTCAACTGGGTGGGCATACCGCTAAGGAGCCAAGCCCCAAACAAATGAAACTTGTGTTTTGAACCACTTCGATGAGAGGTGTACAACATCTACTCATTTCAGTCAATCAGGAACATTGGAGAGGTATCTCGTCCTGCGCTGGAACTCTTCAAAGGCACTCGTTCATCATTTTACAAGGGATATAGTCCAAGACGTTCAGATGGCGAAGTGAACCCGTTGACTATTCTTTCACTGAGCATACTACCTGGATCCTTAAACCTCCGTATATGAAGTGGACTTCTAACGTTGTGATTCAGTAGTTGAACAGGAAGTCACTAAACTGTTATGAGCCTCATCTCTTTTACTCATTATTAGATTGTTAAAAAGATGTTTCCTAAGGGAGTCAGACAGACAGAGAAAATCAAAGTTGAGCAATGAATGGACACTATAAAACTTTGAGCTGATTATTTTGGTGTAGAACATACAATATATGTGTAAAATTTGAGCACTGTGGTAGTATGTAATTCCATATTAGTTTGTTTATTAGATGTATCACACAGTCAGTGAAACAGTATTATTATTTACTGGGTGACACAGTTTCGAACACAATCTATTTATTGTTCGTAATCATTTCATCAATTATAATCACACGACTACAAAACTTGGGTTTTATGATTTTCTTTGATCTCTCCTATTTGTCGTCGTTGGGGTAGTAGAATTTTCGAGATGTCTGGGTGGAGAGGTGTTGAATCATTCCTATTACACGTATTCTCCTCAGTTGATTCGATAAACAAAGCTTCCGTTATCAATCTCTCCCTCCACCATGTTAGTTGTATTGGATTTTGAAACTGTCATCCTATCCCATCCATCCTATTGTATGGTTGTGTGTAATTGCATGTAGTGAGTGCTATAGCTGAACTATTCTCTAGATTTCTTCTCTTATTCGAGTCAACTAATCTAGATTTTACTAGTTTTTTAGGTTCGGCTAGTCTGACTGCCCCTGTTCTACTAGTTTGACCTATGTATTTGACCTGACAATCACTCCAGCAGAGTATTAGATAAACTAAATTGTTTTGTTTTAAAGGCTCCACAGGATTGATCCTTTAACTGACAAAGCATGTTTCTAATTGAGTTTGTGGGTGGTTTGAATCCCGGCCACTTTCATTCCTGCCTTGTTAAGAATTCTGCGTAAGGTTTCCGAGGTTGCTTCTTTGTATGGAATTATCACTGATGAAGAGGAGATGAAAGCATGTGGGCAGACGTGGTGCCAGGTGAAAACTTTAGCAGAGAACCGAACGCAATGGAGACGTGCAGCTGAAGCCCTATGTTCCTCTGGGAATTAAAGGGAATAATAATATATAATAATCAGTTCCTAGAGGAACATAGGGCCTCAGTCGCATGTCTCCATTGCGTTCGGTTCTCCACAAAAGTTTTCACATGGCTACACGTCCGCCCACATGCTTTCATCTCCTCTTCACCTTACTTCCTCCATATCACCCTCTCACTGACGACCAACTCGCCAGTTCCCGTTCGGGTTCCACTCGATTGATGGCCTGGCGTGTGATGTCACTTGTTGGTTTTCTCAGTGTATATCCAATCCACCTCCATTTCTTCCTGCATATTTGTTGCACAATTGGTTCCCGCTGGGTTGGTTCACTCATTGCCAGAGAACCCTGTTGCTGATCTTTTCTGGCCAGCCATTTGATCTTGAGTAGCACTGAGCGAAGACAGCTGTTGATGAAGGTGTGTAGTTTTTTAGAAGTGGCCTTCGTGACGCGGCGCTGCACCAAGTCTGTGATCCGTATAGTAAGTAGCACTGACTTCACATTGGAGTTGAAAATCCGGATCATATTTTCATTTTCATGCTAAGTAGTGCTGTTGACCTCCACACAGACTTTACAGAGAAATGAAAGCTTCTCTTACTTTCCTGATCCTCGCCTTGTTCATAACTTAATCCACTCTGCAATTGAGCTTTAAGATGAAGGAATAGCCTTTATTATTATCCTGATAATTACAAATAATCAATTGAAATAAGCTACGGTATACAATTCAATAAATTCTATTATTTGTATATTCTATTCAAGTAATTCAATGTACAATATTGTTGTTTGTTTATATTTAAGATAAGCGGATGTAACGTTCAAATGAACAAATAAATAAACAATTCACTCGATTATAGTTTATAAAATGATGACTTAGACATATCATATTATATATACATACATATAACCATATACATTCCAAACCAAACTAATTAGAGAAAAATACATGTGATACGAACGAAATTCAAGGGATGATGAATGACTCATGCGATACACATACACACATACATAACACTTTTGTTTAAATTAATTAGTGCGGATTATTTGAATTAAAGAATCCAATAGATATAATGCGTTTAAATACTTATCATAGCATTATGCGTGAAAAAAAAATGATAGATGATGTCTAGATTAGAAGAGAAAACGCAAGATTTCAATTTTAATGATCTACATACATCATTTTTCGTTTTGTTAGCATCATTTATTTGTTATAAAAAATATTATATGTGCAGCTTTTTGTATAAAATGAAAGTGTAGTGTGCACACCACATAATTATTGTTTATACGTGTTTATCAATATAATAATGAACGTAGTTATATTATCATATTATTTGAATTTGAGATTCATATAAACTTGAACAGAGAGAAGCTAGAGTTTCGTCCTATTTTGGGACTCATCAACCAGATACACCTGTATCCATTAGGTGATGATGTTCTCAGTGAAACTTGAACCAAACACGTATTGTTCATAAGAGTTTTATACACTTGATATTGCATTTGTGTGTCATGGAAAGTATAGCGAAAATATTCATTCAGACGTCTATAAAACACAAAATAATTCAGCAGAGAATGTCCTTTTCAATAGATAATTTCCTCTTCTGGCTCTGCAATCATATATACATATGTTTATACACATAGAATATTCTAGAATGGTCGTCAATAACACCATTAGTGTTTTTTAAATAATATCGATTTGTGAAGTATGATCACAATGGAATTACAGTTCATTAAAGATGGTTAAATAATAATAATAATAAAAATATAACAGCAAATAGAATATCAATTAAAATTAAGAAAATTCCACAAAAATTCAGGATCATTCAAACCTAGATGGCCAAGCGGGTAAGGATAATGTTTGAACTAACTTCTTTTGGACACACAAATTAGGCTTCTTAATGTGGATCCCAACAGCCCCAGCGATATTTAGTAGTCGAACTCTTAAGGCGAAATTGAGGTTTGTTGGTATGCGGTGAATAACCCTGAAAGCATGGCATTTCATTTTTAGACGTCCTTATGACCAGAAAAGATGACGGGACAATAAGAAAAAGTGTATATAGAAAACCTACATCAACTGACTGTCAGTATACTCGCTTTTTCAGCTTCGCGCTCTTCAAATACAAACGCAGTCTGATAAAGTACTTGGTCCACCACAGAGCAAGAGCAATCTGCTCGGATGAATGTCTTGATGAGGAACTTAATAATATTGAGCGGTTGCTGAGTCGAAACGGTTATCCAGAAAAGTTCATCGATAAGAATATGAATCTAAAATCAAGGTACCAACAGTTCTTCAAAAAGCCTTATTCTGACTAATTCAGTTCCTTTGGGACAACATCAGCGAGATACTAACACAGCGCCTTAGAAATGCGGTAAAAAGAGCACTCCCTGCTGCTGATTTACGCTGTGTCTTCAAAAAAACTCCTCTTTTGCGTTAGGAAGTAAAAGAAAAACTGCAGCATTTCGCCTCTTAATAATTTTTTTTTTTTTTAATAATAATCACTTTATTCCACAACAATAACAGTTTACAGCATCGAATTTTCAGCGTTTCATTTTACATATTGCATTGGTTTAGCTCTTTTTATAATTATATAAATATATAAAATTTTAAAAATATTTATAGTTAATAGGAAAAATAAGAAACGCCAACAAAATACACCATTTCTAGGTCAAAGTGAATAATAAATAAATGTGTATCTACCAATTTAACTGCTCGTGTGGAGTGAGCCAGTTACATAGGCCGTACAATTAGCCGTGTTTCTCGTCGAATTTCCGAACATCACCTTGCATAATGTTTAAGTAAAGGAAAAACAAAATCTATTGGTGGCGCTATTCTATCTCATCTTGTGGATACAGAACACAAGATTGATTGATGTCAATGGGGCAGATTTCAAAGTCATTTACCGCATACCAACAAATCCCAATTTCGCCTTAAGAGTTCGACTACTAAATATTGCTGAGGCTGTGGGGATCCACATAAAGAAGCCTAATTTATGTGTCCAAAAGAAGTTAGTTCAGACATTGTCCTTACTTTGGCCATCTAGGTTTGAATGATCCTGAAGTTTTGTGGAACTTTCCTAATTTTAGTTGATATTCTATTTGCTGTTATACCTTTATTATTATTATTATTATTTAAGCATCTTTGATGAACTGTAATTCCATTGATCTTATGGATATAAGTATAAAACTTGGGCACTGTGGTAGAGTGCAACTCCATTTCGATAAGATTTTAATTTGATATGGTCTCGCAGTGTTATACAGTAATATTCACTGATGACCATGTTTCGAGCACAATTTATTGCTGCTCATAATCACATCAAGTCACTCACACAACTTTCTTGCTTCATTTATATACATGAGTGGAATTGATGATTAGACATGCGAATAAAAATAACTACAAGGTTGTGTACATTCAGAAATAATAATATGAGTGTTATTGATCAATTACAATCACTCGTATTATTATTATTTCTGAATGTACATTATCTTATATTGATTTTTATTCAAATGTCTAATCATCAGTTTCATTCATGTATATAAATGAAGCAAGAAAGTTGTGTGAGTGAGTGAGTGACTTGATATGATTATGAGCAGCAATAAATTGTGCTCGAAACATGGTCATCAGTGAATATTACTGTACAACAACATTGTGTGATTTCTCAAAATAAAATCTTATCCATAATGGAGTTCCATTGATCTTCCTCCACAAATCGATATTATTTAAAAAGCACACCAATATTTTTATTGACTACTAATCTAGAATATTCTACGTATATAAACATGCATATATAATTGTAGAGCCAGAGGAGGAGGAAATTATCGAAAAGAATATTCTTTGCTCAATTATTTTGTGTGTCATGGAAAGTATTCACTCATATTCATGAAGCTGTGAGTACACTCAGCTAACAAATCTTAAACAGGATAAAATGGACATTTTTATATGATACTATGAAATCATATAAGTACTGAAATTATCGAAAAAGAAATCTGACCACCTAGTAGCTGGGTGGTTATCTGAAATCCTCGAACCCGTCAGGAGACAACTATACACTCACTCAATTCTTGATACCTTCCAATTTGTTGAATGTATACAGGATACAAATGCTTCAAATAAACATATGTTGTCTTTGGATGAAGAATCCCTATTTACGAACGTTCCACTGACAGAAACCATATGTTTTATATGCAAATATGTTAAAGACAACAAGTTGAATATAGGGATACCCAGTAGAGCTTTGAACGAACTACCTTTGAGATGTACATTGAAAGTACCTTTTACTTTCAATGAAACAATTTACAGACAGAAGGATGGTATTGCAATGGGTTCTCCCTTGGTTCCTCTACTTGCAGACTGTTTTATGGCCAGTCTAGAAAATGATTAATTGAAGTCAACAATCCAATGGTTGCCATCCAGTGATAAAATTCACACTCAAGATGGAGAATGAGTCTAGTATTCATTTCCTCAATGTGAACTTATCAAGGAGAACTGATGGAACTATGAAGAGATCGATTTATAGAAATTTGTCATGGAATGGTCAATTGACGAATTTCTACAGCTGGGTACCCATTGGTCGAAAATGAAACCTGATCCGGCCGCTTGCCACTCGCATTCAGCGCATAGACAGCCCTAATACTGGGAAGGATGAGTTAAATCTTTTACGAAAAATCCTGATAGAAAATGTATATCACAGGAAATGGGACTTAACATCCGCACCCAAGAAAATACTGTCCATGAGCTTGGAATTCAAAGGTGACTTAGCTTCCGATATCATGAAACGAAGGATCTGACAGTCACTCAAAAGGACATTCCCTGCTGCATCGTTGAGAATAGCCTTTACCAGTCGACCAATACTGTCCAATAACCTGAAGGACAAGATCCCGCTGTTGACCAACTCTATATGGGTGTTCGATTAGAGTTTCGTCCAGGAGCGTTCAAGAACACTATCCTGCATGGTTGCTACGAAGATTTGGAAGCGGAGCAATAAGAAGCGCGATCATTGAACATCTGGTCGATAATGATCACCCTATCTCTATAGTCTCCGCCTTCAAAGTCATCTACAAGGCAAAGAGTAATTTACCCAAATCCCTACGTACCCGACTCATCTGTATTGTTGAAGCCATCTTTGGCTATCGAAACAGAAAAGCCAGATCTCTGTGTACAGAAAAAGTTCGTTCAACCCCTCCAACTTTCATGGTCTTAATCCCTCTATGCTAAAGTATGGTAATCCCCAATCATATTTTGGCTCTACAAATTTTTTCATTTTGTCTATTCAATTTGTACACTCTTCCTTTATTACGTCAATTGTTACTATTACTATTCTCACTTCGAACTGTCCCCGATATTATTTCACTTGTTCCACTTGTCATTCTAAATCAATTCTGGATTGCAACCTTGAATTCTATGTTATCAAATTTCACACAATATTATGTAACGTTTTTATTTTATTCGATTTGTCTACTAATCCTATAATTGCACACCCCTTCCAAGTTCTATGCATCCTATGAATTGTTCTATATATGACATTAATTGTTTTGCCACTTGACATTTAACTATGATTATAATCAAAAATATTTTAATTGCATTTCATACTATTATTATTATTTTATGCATTCACACCTATGATTCAATTCCCTCACCGGAAAGAATTTCTTAAACACCATATATATACGGTTGTACAGCTTGATAATAAATTCGTTGTTGGAGAGAGTCTCTTCGCTGAATCACCACTTGTTTTGATTTTCCATATGTTACAATGGGAATTTTCCATGAATTAGAAGCTATCGCATATACACTAAGGAATGGAAATCCTTCAGCAACAGTCTAGTTGAATAATGGATACCCATCCTTCTTCGTCAACCAAAATCTAGAGAGAAAGATTGAAGCTCCGCGAAACCTGAATGCGCTGAAGAAAAAACTCATTGTAAATCTGGAATTCAAAGGAGATATAATCAGTAAAGTTCTTGGTATGTCGAGAGAAGTTCGAAGAATGTTCTGCATGTCCAACCATCTAATATCAAATAAATAAACTGACTGATAGAATTCAGTCTGCACCAAAAGGACTAACACATCACACTAGTTATATGATAAGAATGTTCTTTGTTGCGTTTGTCCACCTCACCATCTCGACACGTGCTCATGTTCACTTAAACTTTAAAAAGACAAGATCTCGTTGTTGACAATCTCAATGTGCATTTACCAACTGACTTGTTCATATGGAGGTAAGTGTATATAAGCCATACAAGCAGGACACTGTCTGGACGTGCTCATGAACACTTATCAGTATGATTGTCAAAAAGGGAGAATGTAGAACAGTCATGTACTCAATTCTGAAGCAATATATTATTACTATGATGGAGAAGATTTGTAGCTCAGGTGGATGATTTTGATGTGATTGTGTTCTCTGAGCTAGCTGGATAGTTAATTTGCGAAGCTTTCATCGCACTCACTAGGCAACATCTTCAGCACATACTTCAATTTGAACTGAAGTGATCTTTTAGATTTCTCCACGAGTTTATTAGTCATCTCTCCTGGTGACCACCTTGAATGTTGTCCATTCGACTGGGACAACGTTCAAATATTAGAGAGAGGAAACACCAAGAATGCTAGCCAGAGAATTTTTAGAAGCCCACCTGGTATTCCAGTGAATCGCCAATCAATAGACACATCGAGATAGACAAAATTAACCAACCGATAAGAAGGAAATCTCACACAAAAAGGGTCAAACTTCAAGTCAAGGAAACAATCAGCACTACCAACACAAGTAGCCTAGAGGGTGTGAAAACACACAAACACAACCAAAGAGTCAAGTTCAAGGTGGTCACCAGGAGAGATGATTAATAGTGAACTTGTGGAGAAATCTAAAAGCTCACTTCCTTCAAATTGAAGTATGTGCTGAAGATGTTGCCTAGTGATTAGGGCGATGAAAGCTTCGCAAATTAACTATCCAGCTAGCTCAGAGAACACAACCACATCAAAATCATATTATTACCTTTGGTCATACAAGATCATCGAAGACTTCCTTCACACTAAGACCAAGTTGTTCGATAGGGTTTTGTCTGAATCTTCTGTGCGCAGTCGAAACTTTATCAATCTATAAGGAGAAACTTGAACTTTGTTTTATCCAAATTCCTTTATCACTGTGATCTTAGTCGTAACTTTGTCTTCCTGAATTCTCGTATATTCAACTCTATGTAGTCCTTTTTATTAATTTTATGTTAAGCAATCCATTTTGTCATGAAACACATGACAAAGAAGGCGGAAAAGGACTACTCACTGTCTGTAAACAAGAAGCCTTTATATATACGACTACAATTCATGGGCGATATACCAAGCGAGATAATTACGAAGAAATTAAGAAAATCAGTTCAAAGAACTTTTAATGCTGGCGAACTACACGTCTTATTCTCTACACGACCGATGGTGCTACCTCGACTGAAAGATGAAGTACCTAGACTAGCTAGCCACTTCAAATTGTATCTATCAATTCAACTGCGCTTGTGATGGAGCGAGTTATATTGGCCGTTGCTCTAGGAACTTGATTTTTCGTGCTCTGTCGAGAACATATCCCACTATGGCTAAGTAAAGGTGTGGTTAAAACTATTAACAGCTCGATATTAGACCATCTGGTGCAAACCGGTCACAAAGCCAGCGTTGAAGAATCCTTCTCTATAATATACCGGGTGCCTAATAAATTACCAAAATCATCGAAGCACCGCATGCTCCAAACAGCAGAGGCTATTGCAATTCGCCTCAAACAACCAGTGCTCTGTGTTCAAAAGAAACAAGTCCAGCCCCTACTACTGCCCTGGCCCTCAGTAGAAACTATAAACTCATGAATTTGTACTATTATCTTTCATAATTCTTCTGACATTCAGTTTATTTTATGTTGATGCTTTGCAATTAATAGTGTTCTCTGAGCTGGTTGGTTTAGTTGCGAAGCTTTCGTCGTCCTTCTGGACAACATCTTCAGCGCCATATTTAGCACAAAGTGAAATGATTTAAATTTCTTCATGAGTGATAGAATTGCGTCTCCTGGTAACTATCTTTACATATGTATTGATCATTTTCTATTGACTTGGATTTTGAACTTTCTGGTCACCTGATTGTTTTAATAATAATAATAATCGTCAATTTTTTCAACTATTTTGATTTCTTATTCAAGTGACGGTTTGCAAGGATTCGATTGGTTCGAGGATTTCATCACAAACTAACATCGGTTAGAGAACCATTGGAAAACCTACTAGGGAGTACTGCCAGACAGCTAGCTGTTTCGTCAGCCTAGTTTGGGACTTTCCAACAGTACGCAGCCACTGAGGTGCGAACCACCAACGATTTTCTGTGTCTGTCTGTTTTCAACATAGAACTTTGCACCAATGTGCAGAAGTTCAAGTCGCCACACCCCTCCATGTAGCACACAAAGCAAGAAAAGAAAGTAGAAGAAATGCATAATAGAGACAGTAGACAGGGATGTGAGACAAAAGAATAGTAATAACGAAGAACAAAACAGTTTCATTGGAAATTATAAGTCACAAGAAGTGGATGCATCTCCTCTAGCCATTGAGAACGATCAGTTTGAGCCATATCACCGATTGTCTCCAGCCTTCATTGGTTTTACCGTCCCGAGGACTGATGAAGCCATGTTTTCTTTTGATCGCTACTGGCTAACTCTTTTCCAGCCTGCCCATTGTCGAGGAAGGCGATGACCAGGCATGCGTAATACACGTCCTAACCACCTCAGTCGTTGTAACTTCACAATCTCGTCTATTGATCTCCCCTCCCTCAGTATTGCTCACCCTATTATACCACTGCCTGATGCGGGAGATAGAAAACAGGCACCTTTTCATGTCTTCCACTCTCGATGGCCACGACTTTCACGTTACAAGGCGAGCTCGTAGACCATTAAGCCACTGGGACCCAATCCAATGGTCAATAAATCCCAACTTCTGCCAATTCCTGATATGGCGCGACCACTCATGAAGTCAAGAAAGGATATCTCTTTTTGCTGAATTTCGGGTTCTTTAGGAGTGGAATGCTAAAAATAATAATAACAGATTTGTAACGGTAGAAGATGTGAGACTTAGTATCTCAATGTAGCTAAATTATGTACAGCTTATCTTCAACGCACCAATTGCACTGATCATCGTGTTGTGATACTTATGCCCTTCCTTCATATTGTGTGTGTGTGTGTTTCTTTGTGTTCCATTCACGTGTCTCTCCCATGTATCTATCTCAACAACACTGTATCATTCGTTTTCATTGAAATCAAATCTTTGGGGTTCCAACCCAGGACCTTTTCATTATAAGGCTAACAACAAGCTCGCAGACCATTCAGCCACTGGGACCTGATCCAATGAACTCCAACTTCTGCCAATTCATGACATAGCCGGTCCTAATCCCGGGATGGTTGAGCATGAGGATAGCAACTATACTCTGGAAAATCAGTTAAACTGTTACGGAAAATTCAATGCTCCGGAAGAAATATTGAAGATATAATAAACAAACCGTTGTTTTTTCGTCGAAGTTTCAGCAACAGTGGTATTCTTCTTCTTTTTTACGATGAAGAGGAGGTAGTCACTTACCTGACGCTCAACCATCTCTCTCTGCAGCGCATTGACTACTTACTGGCTTAGAGAGAATTAAGATTGTGTCAACTGGGGATCGAACCCCGAACCCCGAAATGAGGCATAGTGATGTCGAGCATTCTACCCGCTGAACAAAAAAACTGTAATCCAACAGGAGAACTTCTAAACTATAACACGCATGTATGTATGATAAAGTATCATAACAAGGACCCTGTTGTTGTTGTTTTTTACAAGTTATTGAAAACATACAAAATAATTAACTCAATTTTCATTTGTTTTCTCTGAAATCAAATCTATCTCCCTGCTATTCGATGTGTTTTTTTATGTCGATGAACGTCTATTCATATACTACTGATAAATCTTATCAGTAGCACAGGCAACAGCTTTATTTTAAACAATACATTTGATTCAATGTGGGCTTCTCAGCATGTATATCTTACAATATTGTATCTAATTTTCTCTATTTTATATCACATGGTAAGACGAGGCTGTAATTACCAGAATTATTTACATGAAATAACAGTGTCATTAAAATAAAATAAATAAATGTCATTCAAATTAAAATTAAAAACTAATAGAAATGATGACAACGATAAATTAATGATAGAAAGAATTTAAAAAAAAAGGGGGGGACGTTTACTTACTTACTCTTTTGACGTAAATTCCATGCATATAATACTTTTCTTACCACATAAAATGCATGCCAATAAAGGTAACGTTTGGTTTTACATACCTTAGTCGTGCTAAGCGTAATCTTCTTTAATTACGTTTAGTCCTACTATGGTGAGTGAGGACAGGAGTAAGACAAGCTGGCTGCCTACTATCGCCAATGATTTTCCTGATTGCAGTAGATTGGATAATGCGACAAACAGCGGCGGGAAATGAGGAAACAGGCATAAAATGGACTCACACAAAATCACTTGGAGGATCTGGACTTCGCCGATGATATTTGTCTGATTTCCCACAAACTGGAAGATATGCAAGTGAAAAGCAACAAGTTGGCAGAAAAAGCATCAAAGATAGGACAACACTTCAGGTGAACATAGAGAAAACAGAGGTGACGAAGATTCCTGGATAAGAACAACAACAACAGACAACAATCAGCATAAATGGAAGGAACCTGAAAGAAACAACCTCCTTTACCTACATACCTGGGAAGCATCGTTTCAACTACATTCGGAACTAACGAGGATATCAAAGCGCGAGGATCGGGAAAGCAAGGCAAGCTTTCATCACTCTCAAATCTGTGTGGAGGTCAACAGCACTCAGCATGAAAATGAAAATATGATCGGGATTTTCAACTCCAATGTGAAGTCAGTGCTACTTAATATACGGATCTCAGACTTGGCGCGTCATAAAGAGCACCTCAAACAAACTACAGACCTTCATTAACAGTTGTCTTCGCTCAATACTCAAGATCAGATGGCCAGTCAGAAAAGATCAGCAACAGAGATCTCTGGGAGCGAACCAACTAGGAACCGATTGTGAAACAAATAGGCAGGAAGAAATGGAGATGGATTGGCCACACTCTGAGAAAACAAATGATCAAGTGAAATCACTAGACAAGCCATTGCTCGAGTGGAACCCGAAAGGGAAGCGGCGAGTTGGTCGTCAGTGCAAGGGTGACTTGGAGGAGGTGATGTGAAGAGGAGATGAAAGAATGTGGGCAGACTTGGAGCCAGGTGAAGACTCTAGAAGAGAACCGAACGCAATGGAGACGCATGGCTGAAGCCCTATGTTCCTCTAGGAATTAAAGGATACAATAATAATAATAGTAATGTAAAGAGATGTTCATTGGCATAAAAAAACACATCGAATAGCAGGGAGATAGATTTGATTTCATAGAAGGCAAATGATACAGTGTTGTTGAGATAGATACATGGGAGGAACGTGAATGGAACACAAAGAAACACAATATGAAGGAAGGGCGTAAGCACCACAACACGATGATCTGTGCAAATGGTGCGTTGAAGATAAGGTGTGTACATAATTTGGCTATATATAGAGAGAGATACCAGATTCCAGATAAACAATCCTTTACCAAGTCTTCGTGTTTTACTGTTTCACGACATGATTAAACGCCAGAGGAGAGTTGTGTATAGGGAGGATATTCAGAGTCCGACAGGATAATATTCGCTAATTTCTTGCATGAGTTCATAAGTCTATCTAAATCAGTATTAATCAAAAAGGTGAAGATGAAGTTCTGGTTTATGTACTTTTATGGCAGACCGTACAATCGTACGTAGGCTTAAGACGGTTGTAGGCTTCCTCTAAGTTTGCTCCACTTTTTTTCTCAACTCTTTAAGCGTGTTTGTTAGCTGCTTTTCAGCTTTACCGTCTAGATCTCATCATTAGATAAAGGTGCCAAATACGTCCGCTGCACGTTTCTCGACTTCACTTCTGCTTTCAACTCTGTACCTAGATGTCTCCTGCTAAATAAGCTCTTTTTGACAAAAACCGAGTCCTGGGTCACTAGCTGGCTGCATTCCTACTTCTCTAACAGAAAGCAGTACACCGTATACAAGGGTAAATCCTCCTCTGCTGCGCTCACTGAAGCTAGTGTCCCCCAAGGTGCTGTACCCTCCCCACTTCTCTTTTCTTTCTTTCTACATGACTTACCATCTTCAAATGACATCAATTTTTTCAAATATGCTGATGACCTGACAGTATCTTTGCCTGTCAAATGTCAAAGTGACTGCTCTAAACTAATTGGCTTTCTGTCAGAAATCAGCCAGTGGTTTAAGGAAAACGGTCTTACCTTAAATCCCTCCAAATGCCAAACAGTCAATTTCACCTTTAGGCATAAATCCGACCTATACAAACTGGTTGGCTCTCACGAGGTGTGCAACATAGATGGCACTGAAATAGAAACCAAGTCGGAAATCAAATACCTAGGCGTCATTCTATCTGCTGATCTTTCCTGGTCGTCTCATATCTTGGCGATTTCTAAGAAAATATTCCGTCCTACCTTCTACATCAAGAAGTTAAAACATTCTGGAATAACCCAACCCTTACTCCTACAATTCGTTAACTTTCGCATTCTGCCTATTATTCTCTATTGTTCCCCCTTAGTTTTTCCCGGGATACTGAAGAAAGACTATATCTTATTATGCAGGATGTTAAAGGTTGTCAGCAGGGTAAGCAACGTGCCACTTAACCAGCTTGTTAATATTCTGGTCGACAGGCACATGGACTTATGTGAAAAATGGGCCAAATCCATTTTATCTAACTCACACCACCCTCTTCACTCACAACTCTCCCCTTGCATCTCATCAGGCAAAACCAGAAGCCTATATAGAAAACTATATGCTTGCACTAGCAAGTACAAAAACTCAACCATACCCTACTTAGCTCGTGTTCTGTGCGATAGAGAAAGCATTAGGCGTGATACCTATAATTCATTAAATAGTCAGTAGAACAACTGGATCTCGTCTTTCCAACTCATATCATTTATAGGTACAACATTTTCTTTCTTTCTTTTCCTTTTCTCTCTCTCTCTCTCTTTTTCCGTTATGTGCTGCTTTGTTTCTTTCTTCCGCTTACGCCAGCAAATATGACAGCTCCTACTTTTCTAACACCTTCAAACACTGTTCAGCTTTACCTTTGCTACCGACATGCCAATATGTTGTTGTCATAATGAACTGAGATTTCCTTAATCTATGTAGAATTCTATTTATTGATAATGTACTAACTGGATGCAATACTGTAGTAAAAATGCTGAGAATTCCATTCTGTATCACAAGTACTGTTTTGGAATAAAGCAAATTATTATTATTATCTGTTAGGTTGTTAAGCTTTTGGAATTTCGTTTCATCGGTTACAAGCGAATTGATTTTATTAACGTAAGCACACTTATTCGGATTCAGATTTATTGGTTGAGGATAGAAGGCTTGGAGCCTATGTTAATCCTTTTCTAGTAAATTTCTGTGGTTGTCCAAATCCTTCTTGAATGAATCAGTTGAGTTGCAGACACCACTTCTTCTGGTAGTCAGTTCCAAGAGTTTATGACTCGGTGTGAGAACCAGTACTCAACAGCAATATGATTTCTTCTTTGCTTTTGAACTCTCCTTCTATGTCCTCTAAAGTGTTCCGACCTGGAGGGAAGGAAAACAGAGATTAGGTCAGGTTCGTAGTCATTATTTAAAATTTTAAGCATTGTGATTAAATCTCCTCTCTGCCTACGGTATGATAGGGAGAAGAGATTTAAACTGTCTAGTCTTTCCTCGTATGATAAGTTAGTCACCCCGAGAACCATACGTGTTGCCTTCCTTTGAACCCTTTCTAGAGTGTGTGAGTCCCCTTTTAGACAAGGACTGGCTGCTTTGATGCAGTTTTCCAGTCTTGACCTCACCAGAAATGTATATAAGGAGGTGAAGATATTTCTAATGGTTCTAGTAAAGGCCCTGCGAATTGCCCATAATGACCTGAAACTGAGTGCAGCCACCGCGCGACAGTGTGCTGTAGTTTTTGAGTCGTGGCTAACTATGACACCTAAGTCCAAACGAGTCTGAATTGATGGAAGTGTTATTCCCTCTAGTTCGTAGGAGCTGGTGCTTGCTTGTCCGATGCGCATGGTTGTACATTTTGCCACATTGATCGGGAGCATCCATTCTATGGACCACTCTGACAATTTGTTGAGGTCCTCTTGCCCTTCATCAGTACTACTCTGACTCCTTTATCATGTCTACTGATTATAACGTTTTCGTTGTTCCTTAACTTTCTTAGGGCTTCCTGATACTGTTTAGTCAGCAAGCTTTTACTAGAATGACTACTGTTTTTATACTGCTGACAACTGTCGACTAGTGTAGTTTCATACCTAGCAACTTCATCGTCTGACGATGGGGAGGTTTTAAAACTTTAGGATTGTACGGTCTGCCCAAAATATATAAACCAGGACTTCCTCTTCGACCAGTCCTAGACATATCTAATTCCACCTACCATGGAGTGCCAAAGTGGCTAGGTGAACTCCTCCAACCGTTACACAAGAATGTGGTGAAGCATAGTATTAAAGACTTTTTTAATTTATTGCTAACGTAGATGATATCAATTTAAATGGGAAGCAAATGCTATCCTTAGATGTAGCATCACTGTTCACCATTGTACCACTTATGGAGACTGTGGATTTCATATGCCAACAGATACTAGAAAAACAGTTCGACATCGGAATTCCAGTTATTAGTCTGAAAGAGTTGCTTTTAAGATGTACTATGAATGTACACTTCACATTCAACAACTTTTATTACAGACAAATCGACGGTATTGCCATGGGTTTTCCATTGGGTGCAATTTTGGCAGATTTCCTTCTTGCTAAGCTTGAAAATGGTCCATTGAAAATAGTAATAGATAAAACGGATTCTTATTTTCGTTATGTTAATGATACGTTTATTATTCTGGATGTTTAAGCTGACAAGAATGAAATGTTAATAAAATTTAATGATGCACATCCATCGGTCATATTCACTTGTGAAGAAGAACATGATGGGAGACCACTTTTAGTGATGTCCAAATGAGCAGAAGAGAGGATGGTTCACTCAAGTGAGATGTGTCTATAGAAATCCTACATCTGTAGGGCAATGTACAGATTTCCTCAGTTTTGTACCTATCCGATACAAAATCAATTTGGTCAGATGCCTCACGAATAGAGCAAGACGGATCTGTACAGATGACTCCCTAAAAAATGAGTTAAGATACATCCAAAATACGCTGGTCCAAATGGGTTATCCTAGTAGATTTGCAAGGAGACACATGAACACCGGGTATAATAAAGAGAAACTGACAACAGTTAAAAAGAAACAACTGTTCATGAAATTGCAATTTAATGGGGACATGGCTAGTGAAGTCTTACATCTGAGATTATCAAGAGCAATTAAACGGACTTATACTGCCGCCACCCTTTGTTTGTCATTTTCCAGCCGACCAACTATGATTGCTTAAGTGAAAGACAAGCTACCTAGCTGTGCCACTTCTATGTGTATCTACAAATTTAGTTGCTCTTATGGAGACAGCTATATGGGGTGAACAACTGGACAGCTCAACAAACGCATTACTAAGCTTCTTCCTTCATGGTTTGGAAAAGGCCAAATAAAATCTATAAGAAGTTTTATTTTGATTCACTTTATTGATAGTGGTCACCAAGAGGACAGAAGTAGTGCCTTCAAAGTTATCTATCGCATTCCATCGAGCCTTTCGAACGGAATTCGAACCCATCTTGTACACACAGCCGAAGCTATGGGAATTAATTCGAGAGAACAATCCTAGTCTTAGCATACAACGAAAGAAGTTTTTTCTACCTTTTTCTCTTTCTTGGACTAGGTGAATTCTAATCAAAACCCTCCACCCTTTCTTATTTTCCATTTCCTTCGTACTTTTATGATATTTATTTAAACTCTGACTATCTGTCCACTTCACCTTTTAAGATTTGACCTAATTTATTTATTTATTGAATTGTCTACATATACACATATATACATATACTACCTTTGTTATTCTTATCGCCACCTGCATGAACTTTATTATCAATATTTTGTTATCATTATAATCATCGTTATTGCTGACGTTCAAAACATTTACCTCATTATTATTTGATCCTCAAAATCACCGTCATTGGTTAAAATTTTTATATATAAATCTATATATAATTTAGAATAAAGCCTGAAGAAGATCTAATTGAAAACATCAATATTGTTCTAATTTCTGAGTAACGACCACAAAGAGATAACGGAATAACCTTCAGCAAGAAAATAACCAATCAGAAGAGGTTAATTCTCCGCTAACAATAACGCTAATAATAATGCATATAAAATCTATAAAAACCTCTTGATTTTCTCAATAAACAATCTGTTGCCTGGCTCTTGTCTTCTGTCGTTAGAATAGTACCTGCATCAATTGCTTGAAATACAACTATCACTTATGCTATTATTACTAGGGGAACGATTTGCGACAATCATCACTGACACCTAAGTCACCGTCATTGGTTAACACCTTTGTTATCTTTAACCTCCTTTATTTTGTTTGTTCTCATGATTACATAACTGTCTCTACCTATGTCTGAACTACCCTTGAATTCCAGAATATTCTTCTCATACCAGGATGTGATGCATTGGTAGTTCAGTTGTAGGATGCTCGTCAGCTGCGCGTGAGGTCCGGATTCGATTCCTGGCTGACACACTCCTGAACTAGCTGATAGGGAGCGCTAAATAGAGTGAAGATTGGACGTGCGGCTAGCAACGCCACCCTGTAAAAGCAATAACACCGCCGCTATTGATATTTCATAGCTTCAACCTGGAAGGCGTATGTCCTATCCGGAACGCAGGATTTACAACTCAGGTAGCCATGTCAAGGTTCTATTCGTATAATGACATAGTTTTTTTAAAATAATAATCTACTTTATTCCAAAAAGGACAATACTTATAATACAGAATGGAATTCTCAGTATTTGTCACAATATTGCATCTGATTTACTCAAAATATAAATAAAATTAAAAATTAAAACAAAAATTAACCAGAGGAATTTGTCCGCAATTACGGTATAAAGTCAAAAATATTCGAAGTACGAATTGAGAATAATAAATATGATAATAATAATAATAATAACAGTGAGTTTGTTTCAAACAGTATTGTCGATTCAGTTTGGAAATTTTAGCATGTTATAGATTATTGAATCTAATGTTCTGTTGATATAGCAGTATGGTGAGGGGAAATACAAAATTAACAGTTATAATACAGCTTAAATGATGTTCACACATATGAAAAAATAAACAAATAGAAACAAAAAAATTGAGAGGATTATAAATATAAGAAGTACAATAACAATAAAGCTTGGTGTTATAAGGGTGGAGGAAATGGTTTATTTACTAGTGCAAAGAAGGTTAGTTAGTTCATGCCTAACACTACTTTCATCACATAAAGTACGTGCCAAATATGGTATAGTGGAATTTTTATACTTAGATGTACGTGCATAAAGTCTTCTGAAAAGATTTCTTGTTTTACCTGAGGAGACACAAAGGTGAAAGCTGAGGGTGCTGAGGTGGATGCTCACAGTCTGACAAAATTCATTTAGCAAACTTATTGCATGAAATCAAGTGCCTATCAATGACGATTTCAAAGATATCGTCCAATAGGATACCACTCGCCCTACTGACAATCAGTCTTCAGAGTATGACATAGTCTTGAAACTATGGATACTGTGTTCGAGCCTAGGTGGGAACATCATCACTCACTAGGGAATGCAGATACATTCAGATGACGGGTCCCAAATAGGACGAAATGCGCATCCTGGATTCCGCTGCCATCCACCAATTAAATTCTAATGAACGTTTTATCTTCATGTCGGTATTTGATGATTATTTTGCTTATCTTAATCGGCAAAAGCTGTTCTTATTGCGTCATTCAAAGTATACATAAATTAAAGGCTACATATATATACAGTAGAAAGGCTTGAGGAGGCACAAATGCAAACAGTACCGTTCGTTTATGTCTTCTCTTTCAGTTGCACCGATTGGAATTCTTAATATTTCTAAGACGCCTGGATTGACCCAAACTATGCGTTAAAAAGATAATCATTCATACAGTCATTTTCATTATTCTGGCCATCTCTTCATAGCACAATATCCATAATTGGGAAGAATGTGAACACTTCTCGTCACTTTATCTCAATTATAAACTTGATGTTTTAATTATCTATCTTATTAATTTATCTTCTTCCCTTCTGATTACTCTCATTATTAGATTATAATTCATGCTTTGCGGTTTCGAGTGGAACTTAGGTCTTCAGCTGCAAATCTACATTGTTCTCTATCGTCTGTCTGCAGTCATTTCCACCTGGTTCCACCACTGTCTACAAGCTTTTATCACCTCTTCACGTGGTCTCCTCCTCTATGTCACCGTCGCTTTCCACTCGAGGGACTGGAGTGTGATGTAATCAATTTTAATGAGATGATCGCCCGTATGAACATCATATTTTTCATCATAGAAACTATGCAAATTACACAACCAACCGCCTGTTTTAATTTTTATGCTGTTTAATTATTACCTTTATTTTCTGGGTCAATAATCACACTCTATCTGACATGTTGATACTGACAAATGATTGTTAACAAGCCTAACTCTATTGAATAGTAGTTAAGGTGTAATCAGTTTTCGTGTATCTAGTCATTGTGTTGCTGGCGCTAACTGAATTCTATGAGTTAAATTTAAAACATAGTCATCGAGGTACATGACTCATCTTCATGATGTACCCTGTAGTGATGTTAGATGATTGGAGACAATCAACAGGAAGCTGTGAATCTTGGTTTCCTGATTGTTGGAACTTGTCAACAAGGCGTATCTAAATTACTAAGGAACAGTCACACAATACAGTTTACTTCCCAGCGATCAACTCATGTATCCTATGCAGTCCTACGCGTAATGAGTCTTCCGAGACATATCAATTCTATAGACATTGAATATCTGTCTGCCTGTCTGGATTCAACATAGAACTTGGCACCGAAGTGCAGCAGTTCGAGTTGCCACGTTCCAAATAGCACACAAAGGTAGACAAGAAGATGAGTGAAGAGAATCAATAGAGTTTTGACAAGTATAAGAGTGAAACAGAATGAGTAATGGTAGAAAGGAATATGAAAGATTACAGAGACTGAATACATCTGCGTAAGCCATTGACAACGATTTTCAGCCATGTCACCTAGTGTCTCCAGCCTGATTGATTCTTAGAGTCCCGAGGGCGGGCCCCAACCCGGAAGTCTGCATCTCCCTCCCTACCTGACTCAGTCTAACTGTCAAGGATTTCATGGATTGATGAGGCCATGTTTTTGTTTGGCCACCACTTACTCTTTTCCAACCCACAACACCTATATCAGCTAGTAATGCCCGTCCGTCGAGGGAGGCGATAGTTAAGTATGCGTAGCACGTGACCTAGCCATCTCAATCTATGTAACTTCATAGTCTCTTTGATTGATTTTCCCTCTTTACCCAACACTCTACGCCTAACATCAACATTACTTACCTTATTATGCCACCTAACGTGAGAAAGAGATCGTAGACATCTATGATCAAAAACAGTCAACCTTTTCATGTTTTCAACTCGTATTGGCCATGTTTCAGAGCCATAGAGAAGGACGGAGCGAACTGCTGAGCAGTATACACGTCCCTTGGTTGATAGTCGGATGTCATGCCTACGCCAGAGATGGTGTAAGTTAGCGAAAGCAGCCCGAGCGTTTTGGATCCGTGCTGAGATTAGAGATTGAATATACCCAGTGCTTACAAATTTCAAGAGCACGAAACCAAAGTCAGATAGGGAGGGCTTCCTGTAGATTACAGGATTTCATCATGAGCTGACAGTGGTTAGAGAACTGTTGGAAAACCTGGTAGTACTGGACAGCTGTTTCTTCCTAGTTTGGGACTCTTCATCAGCACGCAGCCACTCCATCGCCGGAGTTCAAACCCACGACCTTCTGGTTACAAGGCGAGCTCGTATACCATTAAGCCACTGGGACCTGATCCAATGGCCAGTCCATGAATTCTAACTTCTGACAATTCACGACATAGCGCGAGCCCTAGCCAATGTCTTCAGGGAGTATTTTTCCTCACACCCAACCTGTTCCACCCTACTGGTCACGACTTCTCACTAGAACCCCAGGTAACTACCTACCTGAATAGGGCAAGTCGCTAGTGAGCATCTCATAGATATTCAAGTGTTGGTTTTTAGGGATTTGATTGAGTTACAGGATTTCATCAGGAGCTGACATTGGTTAGGGTGCAGCAGGTCGGTTGTGAGGACAAATACTCGCTAGTGGTCGGGCTATGTCGTGAATTAGCAGAAGTTAGAATTCATGGACTGGCCATTGGATCGGGTCCCAGTGGTTTAATGGTCCACGAGCTAGCTCACCTTCTTACCAGAAGGTCGTGGGTCCGAACACTGGCTGTGGGTGCGTACTGGTGAAGAGTCCCAAACTAGGCTGACGAAACAGCTGTCCAGTAGTACTCCCTGGTTTTCAATGGTTCTCTAACCAATGTCAGCGCATGATGAAATCCTGTAACCAATCAATCAAATCCCTACAAACCAACACTTGAATTCCTGTAGATTGCCTCCAACCATCTGATATCAAGGTTAACTCAACTAGATTTGTATATTATTCAGGATATTAAAAATACAAGAAATTGATTGAAAAGTAAATGTTCTATTTCTTTCACTCCGTTTCGTTTTATCGTGAATTGTGAAACAAACAGAACTAAATATGATAACGATGATAAATTCAGTAACGTAAATGCAAAAAAAGTGTGTATATACCGTTGTGCATTGTGGACTTGGGAAAATAGTGATTCTATCAATTGTAGCTTTATGTAAGATGAAGGCAATGGAGATTGAGTAAAGAGACTCAAGAATCTTCTTCTGAACACATTCAAAAGCGAAATAAAAAATAATGGTGAAAATAATAATGATAACATAAATAAGAGAGAATATATAGGGGACATCTGCGACCCTCCCTATGTAGGATTCTCAATATAAAGCAGGAATTAGGGTGGTAGCATTCAAACCTACAAAGTCACTCAGGTAGGACAAGCTCTGTAAGCTAAAAGACCCAGTGGACCCAATTAAACGAAATAGTATAATTTAGAAAATATCTTGCAATGACTGTGATTGAGGTCAAATACATCGGTCAGACTAGTAGATCAGGAGTAGTGAGATTATCAGAACATAAGAATTTGCTAAGGTAAGAATGGTTGATCCCGAGAAGATAAGTAATTTATAAAATAGCTCAGCAATTGCACTGCATGCTTGCATTAACACACAACCACACAATAGGGTGGGTGGGACAGAGTCAAAATTCTAAGAAGTTATATAGGTAGGTGGAGACAAAAGAGAGAGAAGTTGATTACTGGATCCTGGTTCACCGAGTCTACACCCAACACAGCACATGCGACAGAATTGGCTCAACGCAAATACCAGAGATATGGAAGATATTATTACCACCAGTCAAATCAGAGGATAATAAATAATGTTAAAATGTATTCAATTCACATTATAACATTCTTATTTCCCATCTGTCTGTATTTGATTGATAACACTATTATTATTTCTGAATGTACTTTATCTTATATTGATTTTATTCAAATGTCTAATCATCAATTCCACTCATGCATATAAATGAAGCAAGAAAGTTGTGTGAGTGAGTGCCTTGATATGATTATGAGCAGTAATAAATTGTACTCGAAACATGGTCATCAGTGAATATTACTGTATAACACTACACTGTGTGATTTATCAAAATAAAATTTCAATCCATAATGGAGTTATACTCTACCACCACAGTGCCCAAGTTTTATCCTTATATCAATAACACATTCTTTAGTTTGAAGATTTTCTCCACCAAATGTCTCCATTTCCAATTAACAATGGGCAGTGTAAAACCTTGAGAAATGAAATACCGCCTTGTATAGAATGGTAAAAACCGGATTTCTTTTTATCAGTCTGGAGCTCCATATCCACTAAATAGGCTAGTGCAAAGGTTATTTTTGAATTTATTATTCCCTTTTTTAACCACGTTTGGTCAGCTCTCAGTAGAGCTGTAAGCAAGTCGTTTCTGTAGTCACCCCCTCCCGCCCCAGAAAATCTGTCTATCCTGTGTGCGATCTACGATGGGATCCTGAACGCGCATTGACGAAGAGCCCCAAACTAGGACGAAACGGTCTTCCAGTGATCCTCCACCCGATATCGATCCGTGATCTAACTTGAAAACAGTCAAATTCATGCAGAACAAGGCGTGGCAATTTAATATTTATGATTATATCAATCGATATAATTATGAACAATCAATTGTGTACGAAACGTCTTCTAATAAACCATACTGTATGATTAGTGATATATCCAGCTAATTGATGATTATGGGACTACTGGACATCTGTTTCGTCCAAGTTTGAGAGTCTTCATCAGCGCATATCCACCGGGGTTCGAACCCAGGACCTTCTGGTTAAAAGGAGAGTTCGTAAACCGTCCCTTACTAGGAAGAAACGGCTGTCCAGTACTCCCAGATTATTCACTAGTTCTCTAACTGATATCGACTCGTTATCAAGCCTGTAACCAGTCAAATCTCTGCAAACCGACGCTTGATAATTATGGAATTACAAATCGCGTCATTCACTTACCTGCAAAGTTTTTTATGTGTTCAACTTATCCCTAGGAAAGCTAAATGCTTATCAGGTGTAAAGTTAAGCTAAAAATTTGTGCGAGCACAATAATATTATTATTATTGTTCCCTTGGGTTCCTAGTGGAACATAGGGCTTCAACTGCACGCCTCCACTTGTTTCTGTCTTCTGCTGTACTTTTCACCTGCATCCATGTTAGTCCATACTGTTTCATCTCCTCCTCACACGATCTCCTCCATGTCACCCTAGCACTGACGTCCCACTCGCCGCTTCCCTTTCGGGTTCCACTCGAGGGTCTGACGCGCGATGTCACCCAACGGCCTCCTCAGCGAGTGTCCAATCCATCTCCACTTTCTCCTGCATGTTTGTTGAGTGATTGGTTCTTGTTTTGTTTGTTCCCATAGTTTCTTGTTGGTTCTTGTTCTTTCCGGCCATCTGATCTTCAGTATAGAACGAAGACAGTTGTTGATAAAGGTCTGCAGCCTGTTGAAAATATTCTTGGTGTTCTCATTTAATTTCATGGATAATATATCTAGCAAATATGAAACCTGTCAACATCGATGTCTCAAGCATTGATATGCTACTTGGGGAGGATGCCCTTGATTTAAAATATGCAGGTGATAACACTATGTTAAGATTAAGACACTAGTCAAATGCAAATATTTCTAAGACTAAGAGAATTTTATGATATTATGTGGTTGGAGGCAATCGGCCACAGGAAGCCTTGCCAGGACCTAGGTTTCGTGCTAGTTGGAACTCACCAGTCAGTCACCAAGGCATATCTGCAACTGCCTTGAAGGAACTCATGTTACTTCTGAGATTCAAACCCGCGTCACCCAGTGCCTCCTACAGTCAGAGACGTTACCACTGAGCTATTCAGGCTCACGATTGACCTCCAGTAGGACTGCAGTGTATACATTGATTGGACACCAGTAACTAGAGTGATGTGTCTGGCTAGTCCTTTTCCTGCCGATTGCCTCCAACTATCTAATATTATCAAATCAATGTGCATCGTGATGGCGAACTACCTAGTGGCATGGTGGCCACATTGCAAACCTGACTGATAGAATTCAGTCTGCACCAAAAAAAGGACTAGACACATCGCACTGGTTACTGACTAGTGTCCAATCAAACTAAGACTTTCAGTTGGTGCGGTAAGCGATTCAAACCAATAATCGTCTCCTGTCTATTCAACCGTGCTAGCGAATATGATGAACGTTGGCAGCTTCTTCCTTATTGCGTGTAATAGCTGAAAGACTTTTTATTATATAAATCACTTTTCTAAGCCAATTTATTAAGGCTTGAGACCAAAACTAGAATTATTCTCCGTCTTTATACTGTTTCTATTTTCCCGCCTTTTATGATCGATCGATCGATCAACCAATCAAACATCGTTTAATAATAATTAACCAGTTTTAAACTTGTAAACTGAATAGCTTTGTTTTTGATGCGGAGATTCTCTTTCTGAAATAGTCTTGGTTTGGCAAACTGTTAAAAGTGTAATATTTGACAGTTGAAGGTGAAATGATTCAGATTGAACAGGAGAAGACGTAGTTAGACAGCTTAGTGCGTCAATTATTCACATAACATCTGGATATCACTTGACAGAGTGATATAATATTTTGGTTACCAAGCAATTAGGTCTCATAGCTTCGTTGGCCTAGTAGTTCGTAGGTTGTTCTCGGCGAATTCATATTTCACAAAAAAAGATAGCAACAAAAAGTGATGAGATGTTATAGTCATACTTGTCAATATTAATCAATGCATAAGAGAAGCTGAATAAGGGTGATAGAATTGCATAGTAAGATCGGTAATTTAATCAGTTGTAATCATGATGCGCATAGCAATAAAGGAAAGCGCAATATTACCTAAGGGTTCGAAATAAATACAAGAGTTATAAAAAATCAGGTTGGTAGAGAACAAAAAGGTTATCACCAGTGAATGCAGAGAAAATGAAGGTGCATTATCGCTGACAGATTGTTTTTCACTTTGTAGTAATTCACAACAGGAAACTTACGGAATCCTTTGAAGTGTGGACAGGAGTAAGACAAGCTGGCTGCCTACTATCGCCAATAATTTTCCTGATTGCAGTAGATTGCATAATGCGACAAACAGCGAGCAATGAGGAAACAGGTATAAAATGGACCCACACAAAAAACTTGGAGGATCTGGATTCGCCGATGATATATGTCTGATTTCCCACAAACTAGAAGATATGCAAGCGAAAAGCAACAAGTTGGCAGGAGATAGTCCAGAGAAGATAGGACTTCAGGTGAACATGAAGAAAACAGAAGATTCCTGGGCAACACCACCAACAACAACAGACAACAATCAGCATAAATGGAAGGAACCTGAAAAAAACAATCTCTTTTACCTACCTGGGAAGCATCGTTTCAACTACAGGCGGACGGAACTGACGAGGATATCAAAGGCAAGAATCGGAAAAGCAAGACAAGCTTTCATTACTATCAAGTCTGTGTGGAGGTCAACAGCACTCAGCATCAAAACGAAGATAAGATCCGGATTTTCAACTCCAATGTGAAGTCAGTGCTACTATACGGATCAGAGACTTGCACTGCGCCTCATAAAGAGCACATCAAACAAACTGCACACCTTCATCAACAGCTGTCTTCGCTCAATACTCAAGATCAGATGGCTGATCAGAAAAGATCAGCAACAGTGATCTCTGGCAATGAGCGAACCAACCCGGCAGGAACTGATTGTGAAACAAATAGGCAGGAAGAAATAGAGATGGATTGGCTGGCCATACTCTGAGGAAACCATCAAGTGACATCACACTAGACAAGCCATTGCTCGAGTGAACCTGGAAAGGGAAGCGGCGAGTTGGTCGTCAGTGCAAGGGTGACTTGGAGGAGGTCATGTGAAGGGGAGATGAAAACGTTTGGGCAGACATGGAGCCAGGTGAAGACTCTAGCAGAGAACCGAACGCATTGGAGACGCGTGGCTGAAGCCGTATGTTCCTCTAGGAATTAAAGGAACAATTAGTAAATAATAATTGTAGATTACTTTGAAGGAGGCATTTCCTGAGACAGAATGACCAGTATCGACAAGGTGTTCAACTATCGTACTTATAAAGCCACTTGTACCATTCCTGTTACTGCGTAGGATGACTATTAATTATTATTCCCTTAGGTGTCTAGCGGAACATAACGCACATCTCCTCCATGTCACACTTGGACGCCCAACTAATCGTTTCCTATTCGACTTTCATGCTGGATGGTGTTCTTGAATAGATTTGTAGACAGGATATGGCATCGAAAGATCAGTATACCTGGCACCATAAGAACAAATGTATGCGCATCGAAGTGGTCAGATGCGAAATCTTATCTTTCAGGCTTCTGCAAACTGGCGGGCGACTGGAGAACAGCGCTCTTCTCGTTGCTGGCATAACACTCATCACTTTTGTTACTATCCTCTCTGGGAGGAAATATCTGTATATAAACAAGTACAGTTAAAGTAACGCGGGCGAAGTTCAAGAATAGCGTCCCAGGAGTGTGAACGCTCAAATGACCTTGAACGCATGCTAATCGTTGGTTGAAGAAACTTATGATTCTTCTAGAGCGAAAATGAATGCTGTTCATCTGCTCAGGTGCAAATTTCACCCAGATGACGTATTTCAATACTGTCTGGATAATGGATTGATAGGATGTTCTCGTATATGTAGTTGTGGTGCTTCAATGAGCCTGCAACCGTATTCACAGGTCATTGATGGATATATATATTTAGATGTACGGAGTGTAGGAAACGAACAAGTGTTCGTACTGATAAGTGACACTCTCAGTTAATTGTCTTCTAGGAACTTTCTTTGACGAATACACTGTTTCTTTGCCATTTAAAGTCCGGAGTGAGGCCAACTGCGGCTCAGACAGAAAATACGTTGACGTCTACTGTGCAGTGGTTTCAATTTTGTCGAGATTTAGCATCATGGAAAATGAACAATATTACACAAGTGTTGGGAGGAGTCGGTGTTATCGTTCACATCGATGAAACAGTGCTTATAAAGAAGAAATACAATCGCGGACATGCTAAAGCTAACAACGTTTGGGTATTGGGAATTTATGACACCCAAATTCGGAAAGGATTCATTGAACTTATTCCAGACAGGAGTGCCAACACTCTTCTGCCTATTATTCAGAGACTCGTTTTGCCTGGGACTACTATACACACGGATGAATGGGCAGGATATAACCGATTATCGGATTTAGGATATATACACCACCAAGTTAACCATTCCGATGATTTCGTCGATCCCAGAACAGGCACTCATACTAATTCAATAGAGGGTTTCTGGGGAAGATTAAAAAATAGAATAAGAGCAATAAATGGCTCTCAAAACCAAGTTATTTTTAGTCACCTGGATGAATACATGTATAGAAATTGGTTTAATTTAAAAACTGACACTCCCCATTATAACTGGGACATATTTTTATCTCATATCAGAGAAAAATACCCTATTTAATTCAAGTATTGGTTTGTAGGGATTTGGTTGATTGGTAACAGGATTTCATCATGAACTGACATTGGTTAGAGAACCATTGGAAAACCTGGGAGTACTGGACAGCTGTTTCGTCCTAGTTTGGGACTCTTCAGCAGTAGCAGCAGCTTAATGGTATACGAGCTCGCCTTGTAACCAGAAGGTCCTGGGTTCGAACCGCGTTGGGCGCATACTGCTGAAGAGTCCCAAACTAGGACGAAACAGCTGTCCAGTACTCACGTGCTGCGCATGCCTAACCATCGTCTCCCCCGACGGACGGGCATTACTAGCTGGTATAGGTGTTGTGGGTTGGAAAACAGTAAGTGGTAGACAAACAAAAACATGGCATCAATCCATGAAATTCTTGTCAGTTAAACTGAGTCAGGTCGGGCTTGAACACTGCAATGACCCAACAAGCTATACTGGCTGGAACTTATGTTCCTGCAGGTCCTACCATGCCAGAAAGGTTGTTTGAATAGTGGCTAAACCAAAAGCAATTACCCAATCCAATGCCATGACTCAAACAAAATCACAAAATACCATGCCGGATCGGTCGGGGCCCGGATTAACAACGACCGCGCTTCCTGCTGCCGTGTCACAGGGCAGAAGTGATAAATACGCTACTGAGACACACCAAATAAAAAAGAACAAACAAAAACAGGCCGTGTGTGACCGGCCTCAAGCAGTTGTCCCCTGGGCTCTGCGGTCACGCAACCAACTTCCACGGTGTGGGCAGCCGGGAAGTAACAATCGCCCTCACAATCCGAAGTGCACGCGAAACCCCTCTAATCCTCGCTCATCTTTGTCTTCATCTTCATCTCTATTATCTTGCCTTCCTTCTACCAATGCAACTCCTCTACTTGTTGGCTCTTCACTCTGTGTGCACTGATAACGATGGAAGCCAAAAAGCCACCACCGATGGCCTCCTAAAACCACGCCACCAATTTTATATAGGAGCATTTAATGTTAGGACACTTTGCCAAATAAGACAACAAGCATCACTAGCCAAGACTCTGGCATCCCGAGCCATTGATGTATGTTGTGTTTCAGAAACACGCATACAAGACCCAAGTGTGGTTATTCACCTAACCCCACCTGGCCAACAGGATGAATCTGCAAAATTCACCTTGAGGGTGTCAGGAGATGCGACGGCTAGCTCACGAGGATTAGCTGGTGTTGGGATAGCTTTAAGTACTAGAGCAGAAAAGACGCTACTTGACTGGATCCCGGTAGATAGCCGAATGTGTGCTGTCCGCCTGAACGGATCAGTGAAAAGGAGAAAGGACTGCACTACCCGCCGATGCCTTTTCGTAATCTCCGCCTACGCCCCCACTGACTGCAGTTCGGATGAAACGAAGGATGAGTTCTACCAAAAGCTGTCTAGTTTGCTGCGAAAGGCTAAACGCTCAGATATAGTCGTTTTAGCTGGTGACTTTAATGCTCAAGTGGGGAAATTGTGTCAATCTGAGAAGAATGTCGGTGGCACATACGGAATTCCGTGCCAGCGAACCGACAACGGTGACCGTCTCCTACAGTTCTGTTCAGATAATCACTTGTTTCTTGTAAGCACTAACTTCAAACACAAGGAGAGACACTGTTTGACCTGGCGACCCCCATCATCAAATCAACGCTGGACACAAATAGATCACATAGCAATAAGCTATCGTTGGCGTGGGTCGGTAGGAGATTGTCGCTCCTTCTGGAACACGTGTGTAGATACCGATCACGCACTGGTCCGCGCTCGTGTGTGCTTACGACTGAACGGACGTAGGAAACAGCTGGCGGTAAACCCATCACATCCCCAGCTCGACCAGGGAACTAAGTCCCTATTTGAGGAAGAACTAGCTAAACACATATCTGAGTTCGACAGCTGCGCTAACCCTGAAGAAGCCTGGAAGAATATTCAGTCAGCCATAGATACAGCTGTAAAAGCTGTGAATAAGGTAAATCCAAAGGTGAGTAAAAACCATTGGATTTCGACTGCCTCATCCGAACTGATAGATGCTAGAAGACTTATTCCGGCGAGCTCCGAATTCAACGAGGAGCGAAAGCTGCACAAAAAGAAACTTACGAAAAGTCTCCGCAAGGACCGTGAACAGTGGTGGTTGACAAAGGCGAAAGAGATGGAAAAAAGCATCGGCGATAGGCAACACCAGACAACTATTCAGGCTTATCAGGGAAACAGGTGGTAAAAGGCAAATGATAAGCGAAACAATCTTCGAGAAAAATGGCACCTTAATTAGCTCCCAGGATAGACGTCTGGAGCGCTGGAAAGAACACTATGAGGAGCAGTTTAATTGGCCCACAGCCACACTTAACCTACCGGACATCCAACACCTCCCTGAATGGGAGATAGACACAGGTCCTCCGTCCTTAACTGAGGTTACTAAAGCTGTCACCAATCTGAAGCTAGGCAAAGCAGCGGGACCTGATTTATTGACTCCAGAGGTATTTAAGTACGGAGGAGACAGTTTACTGTCTGCGTTAACGGAGGTCCTAGGCAGCGTCTGGGAATCAGAGGAAGTCCCATCGGGTTGGTGTAAGTCACTGATCATCCCGATATACAAGAAGGGGGACAAGTCGTCTTGTGATAATCACAGAGGGATTAGCTTGACTAATATAGTATCTAAAATCCTAGGCTCAATAATACTGCGTAGATTAAGTGGTGCTCGGGAGGCACAAACACGAGAAAACCAGGCAGGTTTTAGGCCAGGTAGAGGGTGTATTGATCACATCTTCACCCTTCGACAGATTCTAGAACATAGGCATTCCTACCGGCGTCCGACAATCATTATATTTCTTGACCTAAAGGCAGCATTCGATTCTGTCGACCGGGAGGTTCTCTGGCGATGCTTGGCTGTAAAGGGAATGCGGAGAAAATACATTGCACTGATTAAGGCACTCTACTCGTACTCATCCAGCCAGGTGAGGGCTTATGGCGAGTTGTCATCTGAAGTGGTGACGACTAGTGGCGTCCGTCAAGGATGCCCATTATCCCCATTCCTATTCAATCTCATCATAGGCGTACTAATGGACTTAACCCTATCACACTTCAGCGACTCAGGGATTGACTTGCTACCAGGAAATAATCTCGTTGACTTAGAATATGCAGACGATATAGTCCTTCTAGGCGATGACGCTGACAAAATCCACAGTCTTCTGAACACCTTCAGTTGCAATCTACGAATGTTCGGCATGCGAATTGCTCCTGCCAAATGTAAGATGATGTTACAGGATTGGGCTACACCGACTCCTAGATTAGAAATAGGAAGTGAAGCAGTTGAGCACGTTGACCGCTTCACTTACTTGGGAAGTACCATCAGCCCCAACGGGTTGATCTCCGTAAAAATTTCAGCACGTATACAGAGGGCTAGTTTCGCATTCGCCAGTTTTCGCCGTCTCTGGCGTAGACGCGATATACGACTATCGACCAAAGGGCGTGTGTACTGCTCAACAGTCCGCTCCATCCTCCTTTATGGCTGTGAGACCTGGCCATTGAGAGCAGAAGACATGAAAAGATTAGCTGTCTTCGATCATAGGTGTCTGCGCTCTATCTCCCATGTGAAGTGGTATAATAAGGTGAGCAATATTGAGGTTCGGCGTCGAGTGCTAGGTAAAGCGGGGAAATCAATCGATGAGACTGTGAAATTACATCGACTGAGATGGTTGGGACATGTGTTACGTATGCCTAGTCATCGCCTCCCTCGACGGGCAATGTTAGCTGACATAGGGCCAGGCTGGAAAAGAGCTAGTGGCGGTCAAACCAAAACATGGCACCAATCAATGAAGTCCATAACAGTTAGTCTAAGTCACATAGGGAGATGTAGACTTCCTGGTTGGGGTCCTCGGGATGGTAAAAACAAATGGTTGGAAACAATTGGTGACATGGCTCAAAATCGTTCTCAATGGCTAGTGCAGATGCATCCACTCCTTGTGACTTATGATTTCCAATGAAACTGTTTTGTTCTTCGCTATTACTACTCCTTTGTCTCACACCTGTGTTTACTGTCTATATTATGCATTTCTTCTAATTCCTTCTCTTGCTATGCGTGCTACATAGATTGTGGCGACTTGAACTGGTGCACATATGTGCAAAGTTCTATGTCGAAAACAGACAGACAGACAGAGTCAGGTAGGGAGGGAGATGCAGACTTCCGGTTTGGGGCCCGCCCTCGGGACTCTAAGAATCAATGGCTGGAGACAATAGGTGACATGACATGGCTGAAAATCGTTATCAATGGCTTATGCAGATGTATTCAGTCTCTGTAATCTTTCATATTCCTTTCTACCATTACTCATTCTGTTTCACTCTTATACTTCTCTAAATTCTATTGATTCTCTTCACTCATTTTCTTGTCTACCTTTGTGTGCTATTTGGAACGTGGCAACTGGAACTGCTGAACTTCGGTGCCAAGTTCTATGTTGAATCCAGCAGCAGCAGCCAGTACTCCCAGGTTTTCCAATGGTTCTCTAACCAATGTCAGTTCATGATGAAATCCTGTTACCCTATTTAATGTTTTTCCACGCTTTTTTATGTAAATATACGTACTTTTTGTGCAAAAATCCCTCGTTTTTCTGATTGGTCGGCTCAAGGTCACTCGTGTGTTCGCATCCCTTGGGACGCTATTGTAGAACTTTGCTGTAACATGAATTAGCCGAAACCAACCTCTTCGCTGAACTACTTGTTTTGTTGTGGGTTTTTTTCACCCAACTATACATGCATTCACTGACACCCACACCCACACAAGAACGTAACTAAACACACACAAGCTGTAAAGAAAATCTCCCGCCAATATATCCTGGCTTGACGTGATAGTCTGGATACGATGGATGGAACTTATGTTCCTGAAGGTCCTACCATGCCAGAAAATGTTTGAATAGCTATTAGAATAAAAGCAATTACCACCACAGTGTAAGTTTTCTACACTTTGTTGGGGTGGGGAGGGGTCTGTGGGCGAAATCGTACTGCTAAGGAACAGGGATGCGACGACAGTGTGGTGTTCCCCTCAGATAACCAACTGTGTTGCAGAGTCATTGATAAAATGCAGGGTCTTCTGAACACCTTGAGCAGAAATATTCAAATATTTGGCATGGGGTTTGTTCTTGTCGAATATAAGATGATGCTACAGGACTGGACTAAATTGACTACTAACTTAAAGATAAAGAGTGAAATGGTAGAGCTCATTTAGGAAGTTGCATTCTCCCCCCCCCCCCCCCAGTGGGCTGATTGCTGACGAAATCTCAGAACTGGGACAAAAGGCTCATGTGGCATTTGCCGACTTACCCCATCTCTAGTGTAGGCGTGATTTAGATCAAAGGACGTGTGTACTGCACAACAGTTCGTTCCGTCTTCCTTTATGGCTAAGTGAGACATGCCCATTGAAAGTGGAAGACGTGAAAAGGCCAGCTAGCTGTCTTCTGTCTACATCCCGTGTTAGGCGGTATAATAGGGTGAGTAACACTGACGTTAGAAGTCGAGTGTTAGGTAAGAAGGAGAAGTCAATCGATGAAGTTGTGAAGTAAAATCGATTGAGATGACTAGCTCATGTGTTACGCATTGCCTAGTTGTCATCGAGAGATGTTGGGGTCCTCAGGATTCTAAGAGTCAATGACTGGAGACAATTAGTGAGATGACTCGAACTGGTCCTCATTGTTGACATTCATTCCCCCTCACATTTCTACTCTAATATGTGTTTTGCTGTATATTTTTGGTAAAACACGAACAATACAGTGACCAGAGTTAAGGATCGGTGCACGTTTACGTGTTTCATATATTCCTTCGTCATTTGTGAAAACTAAATCGAGTGTTTTGTCAAGTCGAGTGGGAAATTTGACTATGTTTGTGTGACCAAGTGCTTCAAGGAAAGAGCAGTCTGACGAGTTGAAGTCCCCAGTAATAACACATAGAGAGTTGTCGAAGTTGGCAGCGGCAAACATGGTGAATTCGTCAGCAAAATTTGAAAGATTAGATAGTGAGCAACTTGGAGAAATGTACATGTTAGTAACAAAGATATGTTTATATATGGGGAGATGTTTGGGACGACATTTGACGGTAATACAGTCTATGAAGTCATTTGAGAATGAGAAGCAGACATTATTAGAAATGGACCATTTGGAGTGAATAAAAGTTGCCACGCCGCCCCCATTTTTCTTATTACGACATTGTCGGTCTTGTCTAAATAGGATAAAGTCCTTTAGTGAGATGAGATTGTCATCATACAGTTCATGTAACCATGTTTCTTGTAATGTGATTATCGCAGTATTATGATAAGTGTCAGTGGACATCAAAGATTGTAGGTACATTATCTTGTTAGGAAGAGAGCGGCAGTTAGTGTTCATTATGACAGGGACCGTAGTTAGGTGTATTGGTGTACGTTTAAGAGCTCTCTGCCAACCACTACGATGCTTCCTCCTTGATTTCTTGGGAATATGAAAGTCATTGGGTCGTAAATGATTAATAAAGTTGCGAGAGTAAATGATCCTGTTAGAATTCATATTTAGGTGATAAATAAATAGGAGTAAACAGTATATGGATACAATATGTAGATATTATGATAGCAGGCCCAAAAATTCGAACAGGCCACCAAGGTCATCTTAATTCTTTCAAATCTCTTTTCTCTCTAACTTTGTGTGCTACATGCAGTGTGACAATTCGAACTGCTGAAGTTCTCTCTGTAAAATTCTATGTTGAAACCCAGAGAATGGTACATCCCGACTAATCCTTCGCCGGTCCATAACCCCCCCTCCCCTTCCCGCAGGCAGTAAGATCTATAAAATACAAGCACAACTCCAAAAAACCAAATCAAACAGGCCGTGTATGTATATGATGTCCCTCAGAGGCTCTGCACTCGTGCAACAACACTACAGCTTCTTCGATTTTAGGCCAGTCAGTAAAGAACATCATACATTTTGAGCTATATATTAGCTTGTGTAAAATAATAACAATAATAATAATAGCAATATACCGGAAAGTATCTGTCTGTGTCCATATAAAATTCGAAAACTAAAATAATAATTTGAGATTCCATGAGTACCATACAAAAACATAGAAGTAATAGTAATAATAATAATAAATTAATGATCTAAACAAAAGTGCATGAGAGATGAGATAGATGAAAAAGGAAACGAAATTTTAAAAAAAAAAATAAAAAATATGTTTTTTTCAAAAAACAGGCAAGAGTACTCTCTCTCTCTCTTTGTTGTATTTCCAAGATCTTTGAGCAGAGATGAAAGAAAGCGGGTGACGAAAATAATAATAATAATAATAATGAACTAGTCAGATCTTTATTATAGCCCAATAATCGTCAAAATATCAGAGCATGAAAATAAAGTAACCAGGTTATAATGAGGATGATGATGCGATAGCGATGATGAACACAAACTCATAGGAATTATCCTTCCATTCTTCCGAATTGTTGGAATCACAGCCAACAACATGTCACAGAATCAATAAATCACAGCTGATGTAGCTACTGTATTAATACCACAGGTACCATCACCACGATACATACGGAAATAACCCTGAAAAAAATAAATCAATAAAAATTAAAATTAAACACGCACAAAGATAAGCGAGAGAGTGAGAGAATATTTTCTGGTGATTCTACATCTCACTATTAATTGGGGAAATATCTAAAAAGGGTACCACGGTGCTTGAAGAATGCGATAAAAATAGCGTTCATCAGTGAGTGCAGCAGAGATACGCTGTTTCCGTCACAACCACTCCAAGTTTACGTTTGAGGACTAACTGACTGGTTTCAACATAGAACTTTGCACAGATGTGCAGCAGTTCAAGTCGCCACACTTCACTAAGCACACAAAGCAAGAGAAGAAAGTAAAAAGAAATGTAAAACAGAGATAATAAACAGAAATATAAGGCAAAAAGAATAGTAATAACGAAGAACAATATAGTTTTATTGGATATTATAAGTCACAAGGAGTGGATGCATCTGCGCTAGCCACTGGAAACGATTTTGAGCCATATCACCGATTGTCTCCAGCCGTCACTGGTTTTTACCGTCCCAACCAGTCAGGAAGTCTACACCTTCCTACGTGACTGGTTGGCTTAAACTAACTGTTGCGGATTTCATTGACCGATGAAACGATGTTTTGGTTTTGACCACCACTAGCTCTTTTCCAACTTGACCCTATGTCAGCTAACATTGCACATTGTCGAGGAAGGCGATGGCTAGGCATGCGTAACACATGTCCTAACCATCTCAGTCGATGTAACTTCACAGCCTCGTCTATTGATTCCCCTCTTTACCTAGCACTCGACCGATGCCTAACCTCAATATTGTTCACCCTATTATATACCACTTCACACGGGAAATAGAACGCAGGCACCTATGATCAAAGACAGCTAGCTAGCCAGGCTTTTCATGTCTCCCACTATCCAATGGCCAGGTCTCACGTCTAAGGAATACGGACAAACCACCAAATTTCGCTTCAATTTATACGTATCTATCAGTTTGACTGCTCGTATGGAACGCGCGCTAGTCACATTGGGTGTAGAATTAGACAGGTACATCATTGTATTTCAAGACATCATCCTGTCTACATGGTTAAGAGCAAAGGATAAATAAGATCAATGCGTAGCTGTGTTTTAACATACATTGTTGACAGTGAGCAAAAACCTGATATATGAATAAAGCATTCAAAGCTACTCATCACATTCCGAGTAATATCATGTTTCGCTTTTCGTCTTCTACAATACACCTGAAGCCAGCGGAATCTACCTGAAGATACCAAACCTGTGCATTTATTTATTTTTATTATAGCTTGACTCCATACAGTATTTTTGATACAAGTATGGAATTTTCAGCATGTGATATCGATAGCCCAAATTTAGCAGGTCGACCATTGATATCAGGTGTGCGTTGGCCGGGGATCGAACCCCGGACCATGTGCTTGGTCGGCGAGCGTCCTAACCCGCTGTGCCACCGACGCAATGTGCATCTAGAAGAAATTCATGCATTCACTTCCCTCGCCTTGACAATTGTCACATGAATGTCAGAGAAAAAACAACTGACAATTTCGGCCGTCCCACCCCTCCCCCAAAAGTCTTTTGCAAGTTATTATTGTCTCACCTTTAATTGCTCACTGCGAAATCAACTTGAGCACTCACTTATTCCTTAATAAATCCCCCCAATTTATGCACTATGCAATCCACATGTTGTAAGCACTTCTATCCTTTAATTATGAACCCCTTCCCTCCTCTGACATGCTAATATTGACTATTTCTTTCCCTAGCCTAGCCATCGCCTTCCTCGACTGACGGTCAGTGTTAGCTGATATAGGGTCAGGCTGAAAAAGAGCTAGCGGCGGTCAAATCAACACATGGCACCAGTCAATGAAATCCACAACAGTTAGTCTAAGCCACGTAGGAAGATGTAGACTTCCTGACTTGTTGGGGTCCTCGGGACGGTAACAACCAATGGTTGGAAACAATTGGTGACATGGCTCAAAATCGTTGTCAATGACAGTGCAGATGCATCCACTCCTTGTGACTTATGATTTCCAATTAAACTGTTTTGTTCTTCGTTATTACTATTCCTTTGTCTCACACCTCTGTTTACTGTCTCTAATATGCATTTCTCCTACTTTCTTCTCTTGCTTTGTGTGCTACATTGAGGGAGTGTGGCGACTCGAACTGTCGCACATATGTGCAAAGTTCTATGTCGAAAACAGACCGACCGACCGGCTTCCTCTCACATGGGATAAAAATAGCTCTCAGTTTTAGGTTGGTGTATCAACAGAGTATAACTCCATTGTGGGTAAAATTAATTTTGATGAAGTTTCATAGTATTATACAGCAATATTTACTAAGCAGTAGATTGTGCTTGAAACGTCATCAGTAAATATTACTACTGTATAACACTGTGAGACTTTATCAAAATAAATTTTACACACAATGGAATTATACTCCACCACCACAGTGCACAAGTTCTATTCTTATATCACCAGGGAAATCTAACCACATTCTATGGATGTAATTATTCAGGTCTTCTAACCCTGATAATAACCCTAATCTTTCTTGAACCTAATCCTAACGTAAAAATTTCCCTAAATCAACTGTAATTAACTCGAGCCATACCTACTGTCGCCTGTGTTACATTAACCTAGCCCTAACTTGTCCTTTGCTCAAAGCGTAACTTAATCTTTCCCAAACCTACGCTGAAACTTGCCAGATATCCCTTTTAATAACATAATACTTCGATGAGCATATTTTATTTGCCAGATTCCACTAGCTTGCTCAGTGAGCTTTTCAAGGTCATTGGTGCGGTCGCACTCCATTGGTAGCTAGTGGTGCTTAAAGTTTAACTTGGCCCATTACAGTTCCACAAGAGGTCAATCACGAGCCCAAACAACTCACTGGTAACGTCTCTGACTGTGACACTGAGTGACATGGGTTCGAATCTCAGTTCCTTCAAGACTGCATATGCACCTTGCTGAGTAGTAAGTGCCAAAAATCACGAAACCTAAGGCGAAAGCTTCCTTCCGATTGCCTCCAACCATCGAATAACAACTGAAGGTTCTTCTTGTACATTCTGTTACATCGCATGCAACAGTGACCCAGCTATCTATGCCAGTTATTCTACCATTTTGGTTATCTTAATATCTTGGGGTATTCCAGATAAAGGAGTCAAAGTCTACATCGCTGCTATTCACAGATTTCTGCAATCAGTCTGACATCCAACATATCTGAACTTCGCCATATTATTATCTTCAATCTAATGATCATTAGACTCCTACTTAGTGGACAGAGGTCAATGGGCTGGCTCCGTCTGTCTGTCTCTGTTTTCGACATACAACTTTGCACATATGTGCGGCAGTTCAAGTCGCCACACTCACTCCTTGTAGCACACAAAGAAAGAGAAGAAAGTAGGAGAACTGCATGATATAGACAGTAAACAGAGGTGTGAGACAAACGAATAGTAATAACGAAGAACAAAAGTTTCATTGGAAATTATAAGTCATCTGCGCTGTCATTGAGAACGATTTTGAGTCATATCACCAATTGTTTCCAACCATTGGTTTTTACCGTCCCGAGGACCCCAACAAGTCAGGAAGTCTACAACTTCCTACGTGGCTTAGACTAACTGTTGTAGATTTCATTGACTGGTGCCATGTTTTTGTTTGACCGCCACTAGTTCTTTTCCAGCCTGACCCTATGTCAGCTAACATTGCCCTTTGTCAAGGAAGGTGATGACTAGGCATACGTAACACATGTCCTAACCATCTCAGTCGATGTAATTTCACAGTCTCGTCGACTGATTTCCCCTCCTTACCTAGCACTCGACGCCTAACCTCAATATTGCTCACCTTATTATACCACTTCACGCGGGAGATAGAACGCAGACACCTATGATCGAAGACAGCTAATCTTTTCATGTCTTCTGCTCTCAATGGCCAGGTCTCACAGCCATAAAGGAGGACGGAGTGGACTGTTGAGCAGTACACACGCCCTTTGGTCGATAGTCGGATATCACGTCTACGCCAGAGATGGCGTAAACTGGCATATGCGAAACTAGCCCTCTGTATTCGTGCTGAGATTTCGTCAGAGATCAACCCGTTGGCACTGGCTGATGGTACTTCCCAAGTAAGTGAAGCGGTCAACGTGCTCTACCACTTCACTTCCTATTTCTAATCTAGGAGTTGATGTAGTCCAATCCTGCAACATCATCTTACATTTTACAGGGGCGAATCGCATGCCAAACATTCGTAGATTGCAGCTCAAGGTGTTCAGAAGACTCTGCATTTTGTCAGCGTCCTCGCCTAGAAGGACTATATCGTCTGCATATTCTAAGTCAACGAGATTATTCCCTGGTAGCAAGTCAATCCCTGAGTCTCTGAAGTGAGTTAGGGTTAACTCCACTAGTACATCTACGATGAAGTTGAACAGAAATGGGGCTGGCTCCGTAACCTGTAGATTCTAAGTTAGGTATTCTGGTGAGGTCATGAGCACGCACTGTTGAACAGCCGCAAACTAGGAACGAGTAGCTATCCGGTGGCGATTCTCTAAATGATATCGGTGCATGACGAAATCCACACTGAAATTAAACCAAATTCTTACAAAATCTGAATAAATTAACAGTTGGAAAAACAATCTCAGTCGACTGTGACTTACCTTTTCACCCCATTCAACGCCCCAACTATTTTTAACAATCCAATAGGGTACATTCTCTTCAGAAACTCCATAACCAACAAGTAGAACTGCATGATCAAGCATATATTTTGAGCAGAGAATTTTCCACGGATGACTAATCCCATGTCGATAAAACTAAGTGAATATAAAAAAAAATATACACCATACAAAATATATCTGAGTGGTACTGAAACTAATTTATCAGTGTAATGAAACAAGGTAAACGAAGCCTTCAATGACTTTGAAGTAAAACTAATAAGACGGCCAAGTTAAACTTTAAGCACCACTAACCAATCAGCGAACGACCTCGAATGGTTCAATGAGGTTCATGCACGTGAGTTCACGGTTGTATAGCGCTTGATTCGTATCATAACGAACTTTTACGCTTGCAATTCGAGGAGGATAAGGTTTTGCAGTATTGCGTAGATTTGGGGTTTCTTAGGAAGGAAAGGATTTGTTTATGTGGTGGTGTCATGAGTTTAAAAAGCTTTAGCAGGTCGATTTTGATGGATATGTCCATCGTTGAGCAATTTGTTTGAGATGAGTTAGTATTGAGGAAGGTAAGCTGATAATTTTATTATTTCGTAGGAAGATTTTTCCCAGGTTGCATCTCTCCCTAATCCAGATTTTGCATATTTGCAACTAGTGGGTTTTAAAACAGCCTGTGTGAGAGGTGCAGCTGCTGAAACCGAAAATAGCCTCGTGTCAACAGTTCAATGGTACCAGCACTGCAGAGACATCGCATCATGGAAAATGGAGAGAATTACTTCGTTGTTAGGCGGAGAAGGTATCGTTGTACACGTGGACGAAACTGTGCTACTGAAGAAAAAATACAACCGTAGTCGTGAGCGAGCCAACAATGTTTGGGTGATCGGTTTATATGACACCTCCCTGCGGAAGGGATTCGTGGAGAGAATAGCAGACAGAAAGTTAACTACTTTAATATCTATTATTATTAGACTAGTAAAACAGGGATCCATAGTACATACTGATGAAAGGTGGCACAGTGGTTAGGACTCTCGCCGATCATGCACCTGGTCCGAGGTTCGATCTCCCGCCGACGCACACCTGATATCTATGGTCGGCCTGCTAAATTTGGGCTACCGATATCACACGCTGAAAATTTCATACTTGTACCAAAAATACTGTGTGGAATCAAGCTATAATAAAAAAAGTAAAAAAAGGTTATAACTCGCTGTCATCTCTTGGATATATTCATCACAAAAAGAACCATTCTAGTGATTTTGTGGATCCCATTACAGGGACACACAAATTTTATAGAAGGATTCTGGTTAAAATTGAAAATTAGGAATATAAATGGATTTTCTATAGTTTGGTTTGTAAGGATTAGTTATGTTTTACGAGTTGATCACGGACTGATATCAGTTGGTAGAAGTTAGAATTCATGAGCCATTGAATCGAGTCCCAGTGGCTGAATGGTATACGAGCTTACCTTGTAACCGGAAGGTCCTGGGTTCGAATCCCAGTGGGTGCGTACTGCCGATGATTCCCAAACTAGGATGAAACAGCAGCTGTCCAGTACTCCCTGGTTTTCAATGGTTCTCTAACTGATATCAGTCCGTGATCAACTCGTAAAATATAAATGGATCTCAAAAGGATCTCATTTATAGTCATTTGGATGAATATATGTACAGAATGTGGTGTTACGACTTTCCTGTTGACATTCCTATGCTAAACTGGGAGATGTTTCTATCACATGTTAGAGAAAGATACCCTGTGTAACAGTTTTATGCAGTCTTTTATGCTTTTTTTCCCCATGAATATACGTTTCCCTCAATCCAAAATCCCTCTTTCATGTGATTGGTCCGTTGAAGATCGTTCGCTAATTGGTAGTTAGTGGTGCCTAAAGTTTAACTTTGCTATTAAGACTTGTTCGAAGAGCTTCATAATTCTGCCAGCAGAGTACTGGAGTTAGTGATAATATAAATTTTGCACTGGTTACTCTCCTAGTGTATAGAGACATGGCTCATTCGCGTAAGTACTCAACTTACAACCAATAGGTTCCGGGTTCGAGTCCCACTCTACCTTCTTTGACCTGATTAACTGCATGAAAACTGCTTCAAGACAATGAAG
>OX235272.1:116291228-116328253 GCA_944472155.2 Trichobilharzia szidati | reverse complement strand
CACTAAATTTTTATTTGTAAAGTTATGTAGGTATATTAGAGTTAAACCTGATGAGATCTAATTGAAAACAACAATATTGTTCGCTTAATTGTGTTGTTCCAGATTTTACTATGGGAATATTTAAATTATTCATATTTCTCTCACACCGTTGAGTATAACTCACTACCAACCCCTCTTTCCCCATGAAACGTATATTCTGTTAACAGTATTAACTAACGAACTATATCATTCCATCTTATACATGAGACCCTCCCTACGTAGGATTCTTAATAAAGCAGGAATTAGAGTGGCATTCAAACCTACAAACTCACTCAGGAAGGGACAAGCTCTGTAGGCTAACAGACCCGGTGAACCCAATTAAACAAAATAATTTAATTTACAAAATGCCTTCCAATGACTGTGAGGGAGGTCAACTACATGAGTCAAACTAGTAGATCTGGGGTAACCAGATTGTCGGCACATAAGAATTCAGCTAAGGTAAGAATGGCTGACCCCAAGAAGATAAGTAATTTAGAGAAAAGCTCAGCAATTGCACTACATGCATTAACACAAAACCACACAATAGGATGAGAGAGGGTGAAGATTCTAAGAGGTAATATAAGTAGGTGGAGAGAGAGATTGATTACTGAATCCTGCCTGGTTCACCGAGTCTACACCCAACACATGCAACAGAAATGACTCAATGCAAATACCAGAGATATGCATGGAAGATATTATTACCGCCAGTCAAATCAGAGGAGGATAATAAATAATCTTAAAATTCTATTTCAATTCAAGCACATGACAACATTCTAACAAGTTACTTATTTATTTTGACTACAAAAACACTCGTCTTATTTCCCATCTGATTGTAATTTCTGAATGTACATTATCCTATATTGATTTTTATTCAAATGTCTAATCATCAATTCCACTCGTGTATATAAATGAAGCAAGAGAGTTGTGTGAGTGAGTACCTTGATATGATTATGAGTGGCAATAATTTGTGCTCGAAACATGGTCATCAGTTAATATTACTGTGTAACACTGTTTTATACTTATTTTAAATCCCAATAAACAAATTTTCTTTCACCTATTTCAACTTATACTACCAAATTATTCGAAAAGTTAAAGAAGCAGAGTGAAAGTTGTATTCAACTATTCATGCTCTTTTCAAGTGTGTTAGTTGGTCGTGAGCAATGAGATCGATGGGATAGGATGTAAGGGGGGGGGGCAAATACTCACTGATGACATTGTCTGGCAGGAACGCTTTACTTCGCATATTGACCGAAATTTAAATACCCGGCTGTGATGGGCTTAGTATTCCTTGTAACTAACACGAAGGCCCCAAGCTCGACGCCGAACAGCGAGGTAATGGGTATGCACACTGATGAATAGTCACAAACTAAGCTGGAACAGTTATCCAGAACTCTCTGGTTTTCAATGGTTCTCTAATTGATATCAGTTCGTGATGCAACTATTCGTATACCTCTCAGAGTTCAACTGACAATCATCTCTTTCGAAAACAGAACATAATATTTGAGGTATAGAATCATACGGGGGAGGGGGAGGTACTCCTGAATAACTGATAAGGTTTTCAGTTGAATTTGACGACAGATATTGTTTTTAATGTCCTTTGATTTTCTACCGTGAGTGTGTTTTATCGCTAGGCTTAGTGACATTTTCAGTACTAACGTCTTCACTCTCTGATCTGAATTCATATTTTAAAGACAATTACAGTCACAACGTTGGTTGAGAACATATTATCACCTTACAAAACGTTTAAAAGCTTAAAGGTGACAAGAGAGACAATTTCTAGAGGTGCAATGATGTATGTTGTTGGTGGTTCACTGGCCACTCGGGAGGTGGTCCAAGGTTTGGTCCTCGATCGACGAACTCGTAAACTTCACCCCAGAGAAAACAGGGTAGGTTGGGCTTTAGGCTATCAACCTCATACTGTGAAGAAGATAACACCACTGCTACTGAAACCTCAATTTTTGAAGTCTTATTGCTCCACTGAGAAGGCAAGCAATCGAGAAAAAAAATGACACTATCAGCAAAAGACCCGTAGATTATAGAGTCAGTATATGTATATACATAGAATATATACTGCCCGCTTTAAAAGAACAATCCGTGTTCAGTCATTTAAAAAGAAAATTAAGCAGTTGGATCAATAAATCAATACACAATTACAATATCTGACAGTATAACATTTTCTGGACAATTTAAAAAGAATTATTCGTCATTTTTTTATATAGTTGGATTTAAAACCCCAAAAAGATTATATGACAAATATCCCCTCCCTCTCTAACTAAACTACCTGTATATTTAATTCTAATAATCGGATTTCGTCACGAACCAGCACACTAGACAGCTATTTCGTCAAATTATTTGGAACTGTTCAGCAGTGTGTACCCACCAATGAATGCACCAGCGATTGAAGCCGGGATCTTCAGGTTACGAGCCCAAGTTCATTCAGTGATCATTCAGCCAATTGGGACGGAATAAAATGATCCCTGAATTCTAGCTTTCAATGAGATCTATCTAAATGATAGTCGGTTCATGACTGACGGAATCTAACAACTGAGATCAAATTAATCCAAATTCCCACAAATCCCATAATCTCTCTCTCTCTCTATATATATATATATGTTTGATGTCACACAAAATCGAAGACTTACAAGCGAAAACCGACAAACTGGTCGAAGAAGCAGCAAAGACAGGACTCCAGGTGAACATAGACAAGACAGAGGTTATGAAAATAACCAACCAACAACAACAGCAGCAACATCCAGTGCCAATCACCATCAACGGGGGGGGATTTGAAAGAGGTTACTTCATTCACTTCATTCTAGGGAGCATTGTCTCAACTACAGGAGGAACGGACGAGGATGTGAAATTGAGAATCGGGAAGGCGAGAAACACATTCATCAACCTGAAACCAATATGGAAATCTTCGTCACTCAGCCTGCATCAACAACAAAATTCGGATTTTCAATACAAACGTCAAGTCAGTCTGTTCTTCTATACGGATCAGAAACGTGGCGGGTCACCAAGAATATTTCCAACAGCCTGTTGCAGACCTTTATCAACAACAACTGTCTTCGCTCTATACTGAAGATCAGATGACCAGAAAGAATCACAAACAAGAAGCTATGGGAACAAACGAAACAGGAACCCATCGCCCAACAAATATGCAGGAGAAAGTGGAAATGGATTGGACAGTCGCTGAGGAGGCCGCTGGGTGAAATCGCGCGTCAGGCCATAGCTTGAGTGGAACCCGAAAGGGAAGCGGCGAGTGGGACGTCCAAGGGTGACATGGAGGAGATCGTGTGAGGAGGAGATGAAACAGTATGGACTAACATGGATGCAGGTGTGAAAAGTACAGCAGAAGACAGAAGCAAATGGAGGCGTGCAGTTGAAGCCCTATGTTCCACTAGGAACCCAAGGGAACAATAATAATTACATTTATATATATGTATATATATATATATATATATATTAATGTGTTTCTCACTGTTGACCTCTTTCTATCTTTCTATTTCTGTCTCTCTGTTTCTAGCATTTGGAATCGTCTGTGTAGTCCAGATCGACTGCCTGAAGTACATCAACAATGGTGGAAATCTCCAATTTTCATGACATATTTAAACGCTATCGACGTGAATGCTCAAAATGCGGTAATTACAAGGAGTATATATATATATATATATTATTGTTTCTGTTCTCACAAACTTGTTTTTTGATGAAACTCGTCAATAATTGAACCGCCCAGTCATATTTATAGTTATCACTAATGTCTAGGTAGAGGCGATGATAGGCATACTTAAAACTAAAGTTCGTTCAAGACGCGTCGTATAGATACTGGTCACTATCGTGTGATTTTTTGTTATGACTTCTGAAATCTTCGGATCCACAGATTTATTTACTCATTATTATTATTATTAAAACACAGACTTGGTGCCTTATGGGCACTAAGAGATGCGCCACACAAAATCACATCGTTTTAGTGGGGGAGGGGAGGCTTAGATACCACCTGGACACGCCCAGAACGAAGCTGGTGATCGTCCAAAGAGACAGCCACCTCCCCCCGCTCCCGAATCTCTAACTTGATGTCTGATCCACAAGGTAGTGGAGCAGCGTGAGGAGAATTATGTGTCCATGGTTTCCCGTGACCAAAACATGGTTGATACTCTATGCTATCCTTTCGGATTGTGGAGCCCATGTATACCAACCATATCCTTGAAATGAGGGGATTTTCCGGTTTTCCTGCGTAGAGAGTATCATGTCCACCAGTCTGGTTGTAAGTTCTACACGTTCTCGGATTCTTCCTTCCACACTTTTGTGTAGAACACCCTGGCCACCTGGGATGCAGCGAATTGGATTTAGTGTCTCTGTTTCTGTTTAGATTCTTTACCAACCCTTCTTGCTTTATCAAGGTGAAAAAGACTAAAAATTGTATTACAGTGTCGGGATTTAGTCTTTGTTTTGTTTACGAATTCCTTTAATCTATTGTCTGGTGCCCCTGTAAAATGCAAGATGATGCTGCAGGATTGGACTTCACCGACTCCTACATTAGAAATAGGAAGTGAAGTGGTAGAGCACGTTGACCGCTTCAGTTACTTGGGAAGTACCATCAGCCCCAACGGGTTGATCTCCGACGAAGTCTCAGCACGAATACAGAGGGCTAGTTTCGCATATGCCAGTTTACGCCGTCTCTGGGGTAGACGGGACATCCGACTATCGACCAAAGGGCGTGTGTACTCCTCAACAGTCCGCTCCGTCCTCCTTTATGGCTGTGAGACATGACCATTGAGAGCAGAAAACATTAAAAGATTAGCTGTGTTCGATCATAGGTGTCTGCGTTCCATCTCCCGCGTGAAGTGGTATAATAAGGTGAGCAATATTGAGGTTAGGCGTCGGTGAAGTGCTAGGTAAGGAGGGGAAATCAGTCGACGAGACTGTGAAATTACATCGACTGAAATGGTTAGGACATGTGTTACGTATGCCTAGCCTAGTCATCGTCTTCCTCGACGGGCAATGTTAGGTGATATAGGGTCAGGCTGGAAAAGAGCTAGTTGCGGTCAAACGAAAACATGGCACCAGTCAATGAAGTCTACAACAGTTAGTCTAAGCCACGTAGGAAGGTGTAGACTTCCTGACTGGCTGGTTGGGGTCCTCGGGACGGTAAACACCAATGTTTGGAAACAATTGGTGACATGGCTCAAAATCGTTCTCAGTGGCGCAGATGCATCCACTCCTTATGACTTATGATTTCCGATGAAACTGTTTTGTTCTTCGTTATTACTACTCCTTTGTCTCACACCTCTGTTTACTGTCTCTATTATGCATTTCTCCTACTTTCTTCTCTTGCTTTGTGTGGTACATGGAGGGAGTGTGGCGACTTGAACTGCCGCACATATGTGCAAAGTTCTATGTCGAAAACAGACAGACAGACAGACCACCTGGACACGCCCAGAACGAAGCTGGTGATCGTCCGGAGAGACAGCCATCTGCCCCCGCTCCCGAATCTTTTACTTGATGTCTTGTCCCCAAGGCAGTGGAGCAGCGTCAACAACTCGTTACCAAAACATGGCTGATACTCCATGCTGTCCTTTCGGATTCTGGAGCCCATGTCTACCAACCATATCCTTGAAATGAGAGGTTTTCCGGTTCTCCTGCGTAGACAGTATCATGTTCACCAGTCTGGTTGTAAGTTCTCCACGTTCTCGGATTCTTACTTCCACACTTTTGTGTAGAAACCCCCTGGCCACATGAAGGCAGCCAATTGGATTTATTCTCTGTGTTTCTGTTTAGAATCTTTACCAACCCCTTCTTACTTTATCAAGGTGAAAATAGACTAAAAATTGTATTACAGTGTCGGGATTTAGTCCTTGGTTCTTTACGAATTCCTTTAATCTATTGTCTGGTGCAATGACTTGACTCAGTAGAGGTGTTCTGTTGACCTTACGGCGTGGAGCCGGGGCCGCTGGAGGCCATCATGTCCAATGTTCTATTTTCCGCGGGTTTATTACTGACTAGTAAACTAGACAAGGTTTAAGAATATGCATCTGTCAGTTAGGATTCGAACCTGGGCCTCCTGTATAGTTTGTGAGCGAGCAACATTCTACTATGAAACCAGTGGCTCAGAAATTATTTCTATTGTTATTATTATTAATTTATTTCTTTGACTTTCTAGTAGAGCATAGGGTTCCAGACTTGACATTTTTAGTTTCAGTACTGGTGGCGCTTTCTTTTTTGCACTCGACCTTCGTTCCCTCTTTTATCGGATTTACTATTGCATAAGCTAGGTTTAAGAGTGCGTCGTTTCGGAATTGAATCTTGGACCATCTGTGTGGGGTTGGCGAGCATTCTACCGCCGAACAACCGACTCAGGCTCAGGCAATACTGATGGTAAATTAATTTTGAAACAAGTCTGGAAGAATTTGAAGTTTTGAAAATCCTTAATTTTTGCATTGACGAGATTCCTGATACAATTAGGGTGTTTGGCTGTGACTCAGCCATTGACAATGACGATTTTGAGCCATATCACCGATTGTCTCCAGCCTTCATTGGTTTTCACCGTTCCGAGGACCCCATCCTGGAAGTCTACACCTTCCTAAGTGGCTTAGACTAACTGTTGTAGATTTCATTGACTGGTGCCATGTTTTCGTTTGACCGCCACTAGCTCTTTTCCAGCCTGACCCTATATCAGCTAACATTGCCCGTCGAGGAAGGCGATGACTAGGCTAGGCATACGTAACACATGTCTTAACCATCTCAGTCGATGTAATTTCACAGTCTCGTCGATTGATTTCGCCTCCCTCCCTACCTAGGACTCGACTCACGCCTAACCTCAATATTGCTCACCTTATCATACCACTTCACACGGGAGATAGAACGCAGGCACCTATGATCAAAGACAGCTAGTTGGCCTTTTCATGTCTTCCACTCTCAATGACCATGTCTCACTGTCACAGCCATAAAGGAGGACCGAGTGGACTGATGCGCAGTACACCCACCCTTTGGTCGATAGCCAGCCGGATATCACGGCTACGCGCTTCTCCGTCTAATGTACACGTGCCGGTTTTAACTGCCTTATTCCAATTACAAAAATACATAAACTCATTATATTTCAATTCGCAAAACTAGTTTTTCGACAGAAATGTCTTATAAAGCCTTTTAATAATTTTTTTGTCAGCTTAAGTTCTGTTCAGTTGCTAAAGGTCAGTGTGTCATTACTGAGCATACATCATCTATAGTGTAGCCCTGACATCCACCTATTGATCAACAGAACTGTGCACTGCTTAGTTAGCAGCTCTATCCTATCCTTTGTATGTGCGTGATTAATGAACGTTGATGGTGGAAGACTTGAAGCTGTTGGCTATGTTTGATTTTAAGTGACTGTGTTCTCTTCCCTGTGTTCAGTGGCATTATATGTTGACTAGTGTCGAGGTTAGGCGTAAAGATTTAGGTGAGGGAGTAGTGTTAATCGATGAGGTTGTAAAGTTATATCGATTGAGATGGTTAAGATACTCGCTACGTCTGCGCAGCCACATCCTTCTTTGACGAGAGATCTTAACCGACATAGGATTGATTTGGAAAAGAGTTAGGGTTGGTCAACTGAAGATCTGACGTCACTCCATTAAGTCTTTTAATTATTACTTTGGTTCACGAAGCGAGATGTAGACTACCTGACTCCAGTCCACTAAGCTCTAAGAACCCAACGGCTGGATCCCGTAGGTGACATGTCTTAAAAGCCTTCATCAAATAACATAGGTGGATTCGCGCTTTATCAACGCATTACCAGACGCATTGTCGCTTTTGCTGGGCATTTCCATTGGCACAATGTGTTACACGTTGAAAATTCAACCTGCTCGTTGAAAACTTATAGTTTTTGCATAATAGTAACTGTCTACCGGCTGTCTGTCTGACTGCCTACCATGCTCGCCGACCATGCACATGGTCCGGGGTCCGATCCCCTGCCACCGACGCACTCCTTTACCTCGCTAGGTCAGTAATAGGACTGGCAAAGAGGGAAGGTTGAGCATGAGGCTAGCAACCCCATCCTGTAAAAATAAACCCTGCTACAGAAACTTCAAGCCTGTAGCGAACATGAAGGAATAAAAAATCCGGCTCTCTCAGTGTGTCTCAATCCTATTTCACCGTTACTTTTATTTGCCTAAAGTCTTATTTTTTTAAATAAATACGCCAAACAGTTTCTGTATTTGGAATTGTATTTATTTATATATTATTGTTCTATGCATATTTCGATTAGTATTCAACTTATATCTATATAAACTTTGGATTAGTTTTGTTATTTGTGAACATAATGCATGCTATTTATTAATGAGAGTATTAAATTACTACAAATCGATACCATTATATATATATATATATATATATATATATATATATATATAATTGCTCAGATCACCTTTCAAGAACATATGTACTGATTTTAGACTTTGTAAAGTATAATATTCTGCGTTAAAGATAAAATGTAACTATAGTTTAAAAGCCTATGAACTCTAAGTATTCACACTCGATGTTTCATACTGTATTGTATTAAAGTGTTTCTGATACAATGAATGAATGAATGTGAGTCTATGAAGTCACCGAAATTGTGCGTAGAATCCATCTGGAATTCTTTGTTTTCGGCTCTGGAGAGAATTCTGTCTACCAACTTAGTTTATTTTCTGCTCTATCCTACTTTAAAACAGTGACAATGGTTGTTTTCTGCATGCCTCACAGCAGTACACTCCATTATGGATAAGATTTTATTTTGATAAATCACACAGTGTGTTGTTATGCAGTAAGTAATATTAACTGATGACGTGTATGAGATGAAAAATAAACTAAATGACCTTCAACTAGAGGAGAATGATGAAACAGTGGTTAGTTTTGATATATATAACTAGTCTTTATACTAATCTAATATACCAATCAATATGGCAGCCTTAGAAGCAGTTAAAAAAGAAAGAACTAACTACAGATCCTGAACTCACTCATAGGACAAAGCTGCCCATTGAAGAAATTATTTTAGGAATTCAGTTATGCCTCATATCTATTATCCTTAAATTTCACAGCGAAATATATAAAAAAACAGAAGGTGTAGCAGAGATCTTTATGGATAGCTGGGGAAATATTGCACTTAATACATTTAATCCTACTCCAAATGAAATGGTGGAGATATGTGGATGACACTTCCACTCACAGTGTTAAAAACAGAACATATCTCTAGCTTCTTGACACATATAAACTCACTAGTGGAGGGAATAAAATTCACATTTGAATCGGAAAATGAACAAGGAGGATTAGCTATGGTGTTAGGTTGTAAAATACAACGAATAGAAGAAGGTAAACTGCACTGCACACTAGTATTTATTAAAAGCCAACACAGTCTAATAGATATTTAGACTTTAATTCATCTCATCCGTTGTCTGTAAAGGCTAGCTTAGTTAAGTGTTTAACAAACCGAGCAATAGCATTAAGTAGCACAAAAAATGACCTAAATGATGAAATAAAACAGATAGAAGAGGCGCTGGTATCAAATAAGTATCCTATAAAATTCATTAGGAAGATCAGTAAAGACCAAAAGCAAAATAGAAATAATTGTGAAACTAGTAATAATAGCATAAAAAAGAGAGAATATAAGTCATCTTCTGTTATACCATATAAGGAGGGGACATCTGAGACCCTACGAAGAATTCTTAATAAAGCAGGAATTAGAGTGGCATTTGGACCTACAAACTCACTCAGGTGAGACAAGCTCTGTAGGTTAAAGGACCCTGTCGGTGGACCCAAATAAACGAAATAATATAATTTAAAAAATATCTTGTAATGACTGTGAGGTCAACTACATAGGTGAAACTAGTAGATCGAGAGTAGTCAGACTGCCTGTCACAACATAAGAATTTAGCTAAGGTAAGAATGGTTGACTGCGAGAAGATGAGTAATTTAGAAAAAAGCTGGCTGGCTGGCTGGATTCAACATAGAACTTGGCACCGAAGTGCACCACTTCCAGTTGCCACGTTAAAAATAGCACACAAAGGTAGACAAGAAGATGAGCGAAGAGAGTCAATAGAGTTTTGACAAGTATAAGAGTGAAACAGAATGAGTAATAGTAGAAAGGAATATGAAAGATTACAGAGACTGAATACATCTGCGTAAGCCATTGACAACGATTTTGAGCCATGTCACTCACCTATTGTCTCCAGCCATTGATTCTTAGAGTCCCGAGGGCGGGCCCCAACCAGTCAGGAAGTCTGCATCTCCCTACGTGACTCAGTTTAACTGTCATGGATTTCATGGATTGATGAGGCCATGTTTTTGTTTGGCCACCACTTACTATTTTCCAACCCACAACACCTATATCAGCTAGTAATGCCCGTCCGTCGGGGGCAGGGAGGCGATGGTTAGGCATGCGCAGCACGTGACCTAGCCATCTCAATTTACGTAACTTCATAGCCTCTTCGATTGATTTTCCCTATTTGCCCAACAAACACTATACGCTTAACGTCAACATTACTTACCTTATTATGCCACCTAACGTGAGAAAGAGATCGTAGACATCTATGATCAAAAACAGTCAACCTTTTCATGTCTTCCGCTCTCAATGGCCACGTTTCACCACCATAGAGAAGGACAGAGCGAACTGCTGAGTAGTACACACGTCCCTTGGTTGATAGTCGGATGTCACGCCTACGCCAGAGATGGTGTAAGTTAGCGAAAGCAGCTCGAGCTTTTTGGATCCGTTGGTGCTGATACAGCTTCCCAAATAGGTGAAGTGGTCAACATGTTCTATCACTTCACTCCCTATCCCTATCACTAAGCTAGGAGTTGACGTAGTCCAGTCCTGTAGCAGCATCTTACATTTCACAGGGGCGAATCGCATGCCAAACATACGAAGATTGCTGCTCAAGGTGTTCAGAAGACTCTGCATTTTGTCAGTGTCCTCCCCTAACAGGACTATGTCATCTGCATATTCTAAGTCTTTAACACTATTCCCTGGTAAAAAGTCGATTCCTAACTCGTTAAGTTCAGTTAAGGATACTTCCATTCGCATATCTATGATGAAGTTAAACAGAAAAGGGGAAAGTGGACATCCTTGACGGATACCACTGGTTGTTATCAATTCAGATGACAATTCCCCATAAGCCCTTACATGGCTACGTGAGTTTGAGTAGAGTGCCTTGATTAGTGCAATATACTTTCTTGGCACTCCCTTCACAGTCAAACATTGCCACAGTACCTATCTCGACTGTTGAATATTCACGGTGTGTTAGCTTCATCTATTTTTTTTTGTTTGTTTAAAGGTGTTAGCCTTAGCAATAGTAAAGTTTCAGTTGTATATGCAAGTAGTATAACTGTAGACTATGTGATGATGATAATGATTATACAATGTACTTTTTGATGAAATAATCAATAAATTCTTAAAAGTCACGTGTATGTCTGTCCGTGTATCTACAATTATTCTCGTTTTAAAAGAATGGTTACTGAACAAAGAGTACTCTTTTCGATAACCTCCTCTTCATCAGGTTCTACAGTTATATATACATTATAGTGAATGAATGAATGAATTAGTGTTATGAACAACATAAATGTTGTTTAGATAACATCGAATCAATAATAATAATTTCAATGGATTACAGTTTAACAGCATCAACATAACAATAAACTGAATGTCAGAAAAATTAAGAAAGACAACATTACAAATTCATGAATTTATGGTCTCTACTGAAGGCCGGCCAAGGCAGTAGTAGGGGCTGGACTTGCTTCTTTTGAACACAAAGCACTGGTTGTTTGAGGCGAATTGCAATAGCCTCTGGTGTTTGGAGCATGTGGTGCTTCGATGATTTCGGCAATTTATTAGGCACTCGGTAGATGATAGAGAAGGATTCTTCCACGCTGGCTGGCTTTGTGGTCGGTTTAGACCAAATGGTCCAATATCGAACTGTTGATGGTTTTCACTACATCTTTACTTAGCCATAGTGGGAGATGTTCTCGAGCAAGCACGAAAAATCAAGTTCCTGGAGCAACGGCCAATATAACTCGCTCCGCCACAAGCGCAGTTGAATTGGTAGATACAATTAGAGGTGGCTGGCTAGTCTAGGTACTTCATCTTTCAGTCGAGGTAGCGCCATCGGTCGTGTAGAGAATAAGATGTGTAGTTTGCCAGCATTAAAAGTTCTTTGAGCTAGATTTCTTAATTTCTTTGTAATTATCTCACTTGGTATATCGCCCTTGAATTGCAGTCATGTGTATAAAGGGTTCTTGTTTACAGATAGTGAGTAGTCCTATTCCGCCACTTTCTTTGTCATGTGTTTCTTGATAAATTTGTCTGGATACCTAGCTATTTTCGTTCAAAGTATCATATACAATGCTTAATTCATCTTCAATTACTTCTTCTGAGCATCTAGCTCTAACTCTGTGGTGGACTTTTAAATGATTTTTTTTGTTGTTGTTGAAAAATCTAAAAATAGACAATTCACTAACTTTCAGAGTTAACTAACTAAGCGTAAATTGTGTTTTTAGCTGCTACTGAAGGTCATTTGACATTCCATTGAGCAACCTATCTTGGGGGGCGAGGAGTAGTTTCGATGAAATAGTGTATTCTATTTTCAAGAATAATTCTTTCTTTTGACACCTAACAGAGTAAGAGTAGCAGCAGTGTAACAACAGAAGACAAGGGCCAGGCAACAGATCGTTCATTAAGGAAATCAAAGCATATTTATATATTTTCATGTACATTATTATAGATTAGTTAAGCAAACAAACACAGTCTTCTGATTGGTTGTTTCTCACTTAAAGTTAATCTTTCATCTCTTTGTGACTGTTTCTTGAATGTCGCATCATCTATATGTTAACTGTATCCGCCTACGCAAAGTCTGCTGTGGTCGGTTTTTGAATCAGTCTTTGTTCATATTTTCTCTTGACAAATCTTGGGAACGTGAATATTGACGTCAATTACTGTCTACCAATTTGGCTAGTAGACAGCTCTCACCACAGTAGTACAACGATTTAGCACAGTGTTTGACATCTATCAATGCTACTGATCGATAAATGCCGTCTTGTCATCATTCCCGTTCTAACTGTTATTTGGCTGATTTATTCAGAAAAAAAGGTGGGGGCTTCGTGTGCTCTTGGAAGTGTGTGGGCGGTTGTTACTTCCCGACTGCTCACACCGTGGAAATTGGTTGATTCTTCGGGTGCCTGAAACAGAAAGGGAGTTAGTATTGCGTGACCGCAGAGCCCAGGGGACAACTGCTTGAGGCTAGCCGGTCACACACGGCCTGTATGAACTGGTTTCTTGGTTTGGTTACGTATTAGTAAACTTACCGCCGGTTGCGGACCACTGTAGGGTAATTCGGGATGTACAATTGTTGAGGTCGATCTTTTCTAGCCCCCTCCCCAGAGTGGAGAGACAGCGTAGCTGACTGGCATGCTGGTCATCTGAGGGAAACAGCTTACTGCTGTTACATCCCTGTTCCCCAGCAGTACGACTTTGCCCACAGACCCCCAGCATAGTGCAAAAAAAATTCTTACACTATGCCGGTAACTACTTTTAGTCTAATCGCTATCCTAACAACCTTCTTGGCATGGTAAGACCTGCAGGAACATTGGTTCCAACCAGTGTAGCTTGTTTGGTCATTGTGATGTGCAAACCCGACCACCACGTCAATGTATCAGCTATCGGTCGGGAAAGGAGTGCGTCCGTTGGCCGGGGATCGAACCTCGTGCCACCGACAGGTCAAGTACCGAGGGTGGTGGGGATACAAGACGCTTGCTTTTATATTTTTTTAAATAAATAGTATTGACAGGTTGATGTTATAATGGTTTATCAATTGTGATTGCTTTTCTTTTGTTTTACAGATTCCAGCCTTCGCCAGCCAACTACGTCTACTTGAACCTGTTCGATTGACTAGTCAAAATTATTTAAGCAAGAATACACTTACAAATGGTGGCTGTCATACTCAGGGAAACAATGAGCAACATTCAGTTCTATCAGCTAATAATAATAATACTGCGAAGTCATTGAACTTCAAAGCTGACAATGATCAAGTGTACAAGAACAATAATGATAATAGCAATGGTAAGAATAATGAAAAAATGATTTATTACAACAAACAGTGGTTTTATACAATGTGTGTTGGTGGCACAGCGGTAGAATGCTCGTTGACTACGCCCCATATGGTTCGGGGTTCGATCCCCGGCCAACAGACGCACTGCTTTACCTCGCTGAGCCAGTAGTAGAACTGGTAAAGAGGGAAGGTTGGGCATGACGCCAGTAGCAACCCCATCCCGTAAAAATAAACACCACTGTTACAGAATTTTCAAGCCTCTAGCTTGAAGCCTCCTATGTTTCACCACTGGGAATGTAAAGCAATAAAAAAAATGGTCATACGGGTGCTCAGTGATGTCATTTTTGAAACGTTAATTTCACTCTTCGGTGTAAGATATATATATATATATTTTAATTCAACTTTAGATTTTCCCGTCGATTGATTGGACCGAAGTGGTCGGTCTCAGGTTGACATGTTTGTTGGCTTCTTGTGCAGATTCTTCGACGATGTCTGGGCATGTCATTAGAATTTAATTGGTGGATGGTGACTAGCAGTGGAATAATCCAGGATAAAGCGCATTTCGTCCTCTACTTAGGGCTCATCATCCGTTGTATGTACCTGCATTCCCCAGTCAGTGAGTGATGATATTCTCACTGAGCAGTTCGGTCCAATCAATCGACGGGAAAATCTTAAATTCAATGAAATAATTAATATGACCCGTTGCACAAGGGAGAGGTGGCTCTCGGGGCTCAATTGGTCTAGTGGATAACGCTTTGGCGTTTGAAACTGTGGGCACTGGGTTCGAGCCTCGGTGGGAAAATCATCACACACTGCGAAATGCAGGTACATCCAGTTGGTGGACGAGTCCCAAATAGGACGAAATGCGCGTTATCCTGGTGGATACCACTGCTAGTCACCATCCACCAATTAAATATATTTTTGTTATTATTGTTAAAACGCAAACTTGGTACATTTTGAACACCAAGAGATGCTTCATACACAATCTTATAGTGCTTGAATGAGGGTTGGGATACTGTCTGGACGCCCAGACACAAAAGCAGATGGTGGTTGTCTTAAAGGACCCCTCCCCGGAGCCTTTGACTTGAAGTCTGATGCAAAAGTCCGTGGAGCAGCGTCGTCAGGATCTACGTTCCCATTGTTTCTGGTGACTGAAGTGCGTTCTTAGGCCGTTTAATGATAGGTAAGTTTGGAATCAGGGTTTTCTAGCTGCCTGTCTGTGCGACAGTTCAGTTGTGTAGGTGACTGACGTGTTCGCATCTGCTCTTTCAGTATTGTGTACTGTACTGAATAGTTCGAAACTAGATCGACAAATCTATCGGGCACTTTGGTGCAGACTGAATTCTATCAGTCAGTGGTGTAAGGTCTCTGACTGCAGGCCAGCACCGGGTGATGCGGGTTCGAATCTCAGAAGGGATATGAGTTCCTTCAAGGCTGCAGATAAGCCTGTCTTGCTGACTGGTGAGTGCCAACTAGCAGGAAACCTAGGTCAAAGACTTCATGCCGATTGCCTCCAACTATCTAGTACCATCAAATCAATGTGCACCGTGATGGCGAGCTACCTAGTGGCATGGTGGCCACATTGCAAATACCTGACTGATAGAATTCAGTCTGCACCAAAGAAGGACTAGATACGTCACACTAGTTACTAGTGTCCAATCAAAATACCCACTACAGTCCTACAGGAGGTCAATCGCCAGCCCGAATAGCTCAGTGGTAACACCTGTGACTACAGGAGCCGCTGGGTGACACGGAATCGAATCTCAAAAGAGACATGAGTTCCTTCAAGGTTACAGATACGCCTTGCTGACTGGCGAGTGTCAACTAGCACGAAACCTAGGTCCCGGCAAGGCTTCCTATGGTCGATCGCCTCCAACTATCTAATATAACTTAAAATCTGTCATATCTCTACAAGCTAACACTTGAATATTATTACGTAATTGGCGAACATTGATTTGTAATCTGGGTTCATATCTAACATTGTCAGGTATATATTTCCAGTTAAATTCCATCGCCAACCAACATCAGTAAGAGGGAGAGAGAGATAGCTATTTTAGACTAGGGAGTCCTGGATGACTCTTTCGTCCGATTTCGGAGGTTATCATCAGAGCTGCTCACCTATGATGTGATGCAGTTGGCGGTCGAACCCCTCCCCAGCACCTTCATGTTACAAGATCCATGAATTCTTCCTTTCCTTCTCTCAATTCACGTTATGCTACCATCATCATCATCATCGTTAGAAGGTTATTGTTTGTTGGGTAATGAAATGGAGAAAACACTTAATTTTCACACACTTTCTGGAAAAGAAAGTAAATAAATAGGCGGAGAAAGCAATTATTGGTGTAATCACATCAAAAGACACGTTACTTTCTGCTTTATTCATTGAAATAGTGAAAAAGGAAATAATGTGGTCGTATGTGTGTGTGTGTGAACAAAGCTTGGAATGGTAGTCACCTCTTTATCTCAACTTCATCGACTTTGAAAAGGCCTTTGACAGCGCAGCGTCGATCGAGAGGTGCTTTGGCAGCTGCTTCGCTACTACCGTGTGCCACCGACAATTATACATCTCATCCAACAGCTGTACGACAATGCTGCATGCCAAGTAATCGACAACGAGAAACTTACGGAATCCTTCGAAGTGAGGATAGGAGTAAGACAAGCTGGCTGCTGATTGCAGTAGATTGGATAATGCGACAGACAGCGGGGAATAAGGAAACAGGCATAAAATGGACTCACACAAAAACACTTGGAGGATCTGGACTTCGCCGATGATACATATATGTCTGATTTCCCACAATCTGGAAGATATGCAAGCGAAAAGCAACAAGTTGGCAGAAGAAGCATCAATGATAGGACTTCACTTCAGGTGAACATAGAGAAAGAAACCTGAAAGAGACAACCTCCTTTATCTACCTGGGAAGCATCGTTTCAACTACAGGCGGACGGAACTGACGAGGATATCAAAGCAAGAATCCGAAAAGCAAGACAAGCTTTCACTACTCTCAAGTCTGTGTGGAGGTCACCAGGACTACTCAGCATCAAAAATAAGATCCGGATTTTCAACTCTAATGTGAAGCCAGTGCTACTTACTATACGGATCAGAGACTTGCACTGCGCGTCATAAAGAGCACCTCAAACAAACTACAGACCTTCATTAACAGTTGTCTTCGTTCAATACTCAAGATCAGATGGCCAGAAAAGATCAGCAACAGCGAGGGATCTCTAGCAATGAGCGAACCGACACAGCAGGAACCGATTGTGAAACAAATAGGCAGGAATAAATGGAGGTGGACTGGATTGGCCATACCCTGAGGAAACCATCAAGTGACATCATACACCAGGCCATTGCTCGAGTGGAACCCGAAAGGGAAGCGGCGAGTTGGTCGTCAGTGCAAGGGTGACTTGGAGGAGGAGGTCATGTGAAGAGGAGATGAAAACGTGTGGGCAGACTTGGAGCCAGGTGAAGACTCTAGCAGAGAACCGAACGCAATGGAGACGCACGGCTGAAGCCCTATGTTCCTGTAGGAAATAAAGGAAACAATAATAATGATAATGAGTGTGTGTGTACCTTGACTTGAACATGTAGGACAATTTATGCTTAATGTCAAATCAGCTTGAAGATCTACATACTGGAGACTAACTACTTGGCAGAAGGGGGCAGGCAGCAAAGACGCGACTTCAGGTCAATATAGAGAAGACGGAGGTGATGAAGATAACCAACCAATAAAATCTAGACAACAAACACATCAATCACTATCATCAACGAAGGAAATTTGAAAGAGGAAGTGACTTCCTTCACTCAGCTAGGAGGCATTGTTTCAACAACAGGGTAGACAGCACAATTGAAGATGTCAAAGGCAGTTTGGTAAAAACAAAACAGACTGCCTTCATCACTCTGAAATGATTGTGGAAATCTGTGGCACTCAGTTAGCATAAAGAACAAAATTCAGATTTTCAACACCGATGTAAGTCAATCAATCAGTACCTTCAAATGGGTCAGAAACTTGACCACTTTCATCAACAACTGCCTCCTTCGTTGGTCCCATACTGAAGATCAGATGGCTAGCCAGAAAAAGTTTTATTATAATTATTGTTCCCTTGGGTTCCTAGTGGAACACAGGGCTTCAACTGCACGTCTCCACTTGCTTCTATCTTCTGATGTACTTTTCACCTGAGTCCATGTTAATCCATAGTGTTTCAACTAATCTTCACACGATCTCCTCCATGTCACCCTTGCACTGACGTCCCACTCGCCGCTTCCATTTCGGGTTTCACTCAAGCTATGGCCTGACGCGCGATGTCACCCAACGGCCTCCTCAGCCACGAGTGTCCAATCCATCTCCACTTTCTCCTGCATATTTGTTGAGCGATTGGTTCTTGTTTTGTTTGTTCCCATAGTTTCTTGTTGGTGATTCTTTCCGGCCATCTGATCTTCAGCAGTATAGAGCGAAGACAGTTGTTGTGGATAAAGGTCTGCAACAGGCTGTTGGAAATATTCTTTGTGACACACTGGCCAAGTTTCTGATCAGTATAGAAGAACTAACTGACTTGACGTTTGTATTGAAAATCCGAATTATGTTGTTGATGCAGGCTGAGTGACGAAGATTTCCAGATTGGTTTCAGGTTGATGAATGTGTTTCTCGCCTTCCCGATTCTCGATTTGACATCCTCGTCCGTTCTTCCACCTCCTGTAGTTGAGACAATGCTCCCTAGATAAGTGAATGAAGTCACCTCTTTCAAATCCCTCCCGTTGATGGTGATTGGCGCTGGATGTTCCTGCTGCTGTTGTTGTTGTTGGTTGGTTATTTTCACAACCTCCGTCTTGTCTATTTTCACCTGGAGTCCTGTCTTCTCTGGCTGCTTCTTCGACCAGTTTGTCGGTTTTTGCTTGTAAGTCGATTTTGTGTGACATCAAACATAATTCATCCGTGAAATCTAGATTCTTCACGTCGGTCCAGGATATCCCTGTCTTCTCGTTTCCCATTGTCTGACGCATAATTCAGTACACTACAATTAGGAATATCATTGGTGATAATAAGCACCCTTGTCTGACTCCTGTTTTTAGACAATGGTGCTTATTATATTCAATGTATGTCCAGTGTAAATATGCGATAGATTCTTGTCTTAATGGAAATGTGATAAGATTTTTTCTTTCTGTTTATTGGGAAAAAACTGTGAAAGTTTGTCAGTTGTCTCCATTTGAGTCTGACTGACAGCTAGACTTTGCACTTATTAGTGTTCTCTGCACTGGTTGGCGATTTAATTGCGGAGCTTTCGCCCCCCTCCATCTAGACAACATCCCCCTTCAGCGCAATTTTTAGCATAAAGTGAACTGATTGAAATTCTCCATGAATGACAGAATTACGTCTCCTGGTAACCATCTTATTACATCTGTATTGATCATTTTTTATTGATTTGGATTTTGAACTTTCTCGTCACATGATTTACTTTTTATTAGTTGGTAGATTTGGTCTATATTATCACGTTTGTTAATCGCATAATCGTTTGAGTACCAAGTCAATAAAAAATGATCAATACACAGATGCGAATCGACTACCAGTCATGAAGATGGTTACCAGATGGTGACACAATTCTATCATTCATAGAAAATTTTAATCAGTTCACTTTATGCTGAAAATTGCGCTGAAGGGAGATGTTGTCTAGACGGGGGACAACGAAAGCTCCGCAACCAGCTCAGAGAACACTACTAACTGCAAATCATCCACCTGAGCTACAAATCTTCTCTATTATGCGTCGGTGGCACAGCGGTTAGGACGCTCGCCGACCATGCATATGGTCCGGGGTTCGATCCCCCGGCCAACGGACTCACTCCTTTACCTCGCTAAGTCAGAAATAAAGCTGGTAAAGAGGAAAAGGTTGGGCATGAGGCCAGCAGCAACCCCATCCTGTAAAAAATAAACACTGCTACAGAAACTTCAAGCTTCTAGCTTGAAGCCCCCTATGTTCCACTGGGGAACATGAGGGAATTAAAAAAATAACAACTAGACTAGATAAACCAACAGAGCGAGTGAGTACCTATTCAATAGTGGTAGTGCCTGCTAACCAGGTCAGATCAAAGTGATCTAGACACATCAGATGTGGTTGTTTCGATCTGCCGGTGTCGAGCTCATCAGAGGAGGTGTAGCTGGGTGTTTGATTCAACTCAATGGGCTAAATCAGTGTTCCAACCACCCGATTTCTGGCTTCTTTGTTTTCAGTGTTTTTTACTGCAGTTCATTGTCTGTACAGTTTTTTGTCTTATTGTACAATTTATTTCTCCATTGTCTGCGTTTTATTTCACTGTACCCATTTCTTATATTATTTATATATATTAAGGTAAAATAACTCAATATCTGGATTTAGACTTTTTTGAAACACGAGAAAGTCAACAGAATTCAAGGAGTCCATCCAACGGAGGTGAACGAGGTGGTGATGACAGTAAACACTTAAAATTATCAGGTAAAATTTTATAGCCACATTTTATTCCTCTGTTATTATTCTTATCCTTGGTGTGTGCTGGTGTTTGTGTTTGCCTGTGTGTGTGATGGAGTGTATAAGTACTGATTTGTTTGTTCTCTATATCGATCAAAGTAAGTGTGTATTGACTGAGCAGAAGTTCACTCTGTCCTTCTCTATGCCTATGCGATATGGTCACTAAAAGTTGAAGATATGAAAAGTCTGGCTAGCTGTTTTTCATCATAGGTGCCTGCGTTCTATCTTCCGTGTTAGGTGGTGGTGTAATAGACTGAGCAAAATTGATTTTATGCTTCGGTCGAGTGCTAGGTAACGAGGGAGGGGAAATCAATCGATGAGGCTTTGAAGTTACATCGACTGAGATAGGTAGGACATGTGTTACGCATGCATCCATTGTCATCGCCTTCCTCGACGGTCAATGTTAGCTGACGTAGGGTCAGGCTGGAAAAGAGCTAGCGACAATCAAATGAAAACATGACTTCATCAGTCAATGAAATCCACAGCAGTCAGTGTAAACCAGCCAGTCACATAGGAAGGTATAGACTTCCTGACTAGTCGGGGTCTTCGGGATGGTAAAAACCTATGAAGGGTGAAGACAATCGGTGATATGGCTCAAAATCGTTCTCAATGACAGCGGAGATGCATCCACTCCTTGTGACTTATAATTTCCAATAAAACTATATTGTTTTGATATTAGATAGTTGGAGGCAATCGGCCACAGGAAGCCTTCGACCTAGGTTTCGTGCTAGTTGGCACTCACCAATCAGCAAGGCGTATCTGCCATCTTGAAGGAACCCATGTCCCTTCTGAGATTCGAACCCACGTCACCCAGTGCCTCCTGCAGTCAGAGACGGTGTTACCACTGAACTATTCGGGCTCGCGATTGACCTCCTGTAGGACTGTAGTGAGTATTTTGATTGGACACTAGTAACTAGTGTGATGTATCTAGTCGTTCTTTGGTGCAGACTGAATTCTATGAATCAGTCAGGTTTGCAATTTGGCCACCATTCTAGATAGCTCGCCATCACGGTGCACATTGATTTGATATTAGATAGTTGGAGGCAATATTGTTCTTCGATATTACGATTGTTTTTGCCTTATATCTCTGTTTACTGTCTCTATTTTGCATTCCTTTTCAATTTATTCTCTTGCTTTGTGTGGTACATTGAGGGAGTGTGGCGGTTTGAACTGCTGCACATCGGTGCAAAGTAAGTTCCACATCGAAAACAGATAGACAGACAGGGAAGTCAATCGATTCGGTTTTGAAGATGGATGAATTGATTGAGGCGACTAGCACACATGTGCTGTTGCTCATGCTGATCCACCATCGACTTCCTCGACTGGCGAGTTGGATGTGGTCAAACCAAAACATGTTATTATTATTAGTTAGTGAAATCTTTAGCATCAGCTGTGTGATCTTACTAGTTGACTTCAAGTTGGCGAATCATTGTAAGCCGGCTAGTGTTGAACAGCTTCTTCGTCCTTGTTTGCGACTCTTCAACAGTGTGCACCCCAGTCACAATAGGAATTGAAGTGAACCCGTATACCATCCAATGGTCCACCAAATCCAATATGTGCCAGTTTGTTATTTAGTACGGTCGCTGGTGATATACTTACACCACTGGAGAGTCACAAACAAGGATGAAACACCTGTCCAGTCGAAACTTAGTCAGTGTGTGCATAGAAACAAATCGTTTTTATAACTGAAGTTGGAAAAGAAATGAAGGGAATGAAACAACAGGTAAACAAAAATCAAGGAGTCAGATAGAACTAGATCCATAGTAAATGTAGCGGTTGAACTAGCCTCTTTTGAAAACACGTACCTTCGACTTCCCGACAAGGAGGGTACTACAGTATACAGAAGTCGGGAAACACACTGCCTTTTATTTTAGCAGATTTTTGTTTACTTTAGTAAATGACTCTGAATGATGGATGGTGAGTAATTAGCTGAGGTGCTATAATAGGTACTGACAAAGCGTTCAATTTTTTAGTGCTTCTGATTGAACCAGTACCGCCTCTTTGCAGCTATGCTCACTAGTGTTCTGTATCATGACAGGACCAGCTTGGAACGATCTATGTACTTATCTGCATAGGAGCAAGTGAATTGACATGTATAAACATGCAAGAGTTTGTCTTTCACATTGCATTGAGAATATCGATGTTAGCTTTGCTTCAGGAAAGGTCATCCTCCAGGAACTGGACATTCTCGTCCGAAGGGAAATCTACCGCGAAGTCTCCTCTGAAGTCTAGGATGTTTTGCAGTATTTGCTTTGGTATTGAACTGCATTCTTCTATTTTTGGCTTTAATTTCATGTTCTTCTCCTGAAAGCCTGTCAGAGATCTTATTATTTACTTATTTATTTAAACTCAGAAAAAACTTGGTACAATATGGCACCAAGAAAGATGCACCACACAATAATAATAAAACAACATAGATCAAAAGTAAAAAATATAAGAAGAGAACGGATAAAGAACTTTATCTCGAAGGAAAACAGTCATACTTGACAAGTTCAAACAGTATTCGTCAACTGTCATCAGGAAGGGAAGAAAGCAGGAAATTGCAACACGTTCGCCATTGATTACGATTCTTGGCCATATCCGATAACGTTTCGAGCCATCTATTCGAGCTATCTCGTGGACGCCAACCAGGGAGTCGTGACGCACCAAACGATGCACAAATATCCTTCATCCCACGACGCCACTTCATGGACTGACCACCTTTCCACCTTTTCCATGCCGTCCCAGGGCTAGCGAACAGAGACCTGTACGGAAGCCTCTGGGATGACATTCGCAGCACATATCCAAGCCACCGAAGCTGGTGTCTCCAGATGACGACACTCGATGAGTGGTGATCTCTACTGTGTTCAAACGTGCGTCGGTGGCACATCGGTTAGGATGCTCACCGACCATGTACATGGTGCGGGGTTCGATCCCCGGCCACCGACGCACTCCTTTGCCTCGCTAAACCAGAAATAAAGCTGGTAAAGAGGAAAGGTTGGGCATAAGGCTAGCAACCTCATCCTGTAAAAATAAACATTGCTACAAAACCTTTAAGCCTCTAGCTTGAAGCCCTATGTTCCACTGGGAACATGAAGGAATAAAAAAAACTGTGTTCAAACATATGCCACCAAATCTCAGAATTACACGATCATGCCATCGAACGCAAGCAATCCTGTGGAGACAGCGATGATCGAATACGCAGAGCTGCCGCACATCCTCAGCCCGGAGAGGCCAGGTTTCACAGGCGTAAAGCAAGACAGTCCGCATCGAAGCATTGTATACCCGACCTTTGACAGCCAGGCTAACTTCGCGACAGCGCCAGAGGTGGCTCAAGTTGATGTATGTCTTCATTATACGGTCAGACATTCCCCATAATGGTTTCCTGTAGAGGTAAATCTCTTCAAAGTCCCATCATCTCTTGTCAATTTTACAACCAGAAATGAAATCTTTGATTCATTTTCCAGTTCCAATTGTTAAATTCTTGTAAAGTGGAGGTGTGGCACGATGGCTTAAAACACTTGACTTTCAGTTAATGGGTTCCTGATTCGAGTCCCGCTTGGTCAACTGTATAGTATCACTAGCCCCCAAACAATAAGTGTGGCTTTATTTTTATAGCCAGCCCAGTACACTGGGTAATTGAGCTTTGACCGAACGGACTAACTAAAATCTCTCTAGACAGCACTGGAAAAATATCGTTGGCATACCTTTTGTACAGCAGTAATTTATTGATTGTTGGTTTTTTTTAAACACCGTTTTGATGTAATTTTACAATAAGAACTGTCTTATCTTATCTTATGTTCATTTTCTTTTTTAGATTTAGAAGCTGAACTGTCAGCCTATACTATTCCTCCACCAACCAATTGTCAACCGCCTCCTCCTCCGTTGGTAGCAGATTTAAAACTCTTAGAGATGGGGAATAAACGTTCCAAACTGAGTGACACGGTTCGTTCCACACTGAAACGTTTACCAATCATTAATTATATGCGTTCCAAGCGTCTTATGTTCCCTGTTCAACAACAGCAACCACAGAACTCTCCACAATGATGATGATGATGAGCATACTGTGTTCCGTCTATGTGTGACCTCTTGTAATCGGTGTAATCAATAATATATATACATATGTATTGAACTACAACTACTACCAGTACTACTACTTAAATCGTTTTATCAGTAGTAATATGTATTTTATTTTAATTTGACTTGATTTGATTTTTGACTTCACTTTTTTTATCTCTCTTATTACTTCAGATGATGATGATGATGATAATTATAACAACAAATTTAATGATCTGTGATTTTATTTTTCTAAGCCGGATTATAGTAACCATAGCAACAGTTGAGTGAGTAGTAGTATATGAGTAGTAGGCATATGAGTGTGTAGTCAACTCAGATTTACTGTATAAAGTCGAATATTCCAAAAAAAGAAAATTTTAAGTCTTTTAGTATCATTATTACGGTTCAATGTTCATTTTATCCCATGCCAACTAACCCCCATCCCACTACTCGAGTTGTTTCTTTTAATTTTATTTACCCCACCCCACAACACCTCTATGTTCTTTTATGTGCTATAAAGCAATAATAATTTTTTTGATAAATTCGATAAAACAGCTTAACAGATAAGACGAACTTCATATTTGTTCATTTTACTTTACGATGATTGTTATGCGTATTTTCAAAAATATTTTTGGTTTTTTTAAATGATTGTACAATTGTTTTTTCTTCATTTTACCTCGATTTTTCTCTCCGTTGTTTTTTATTTTTTGTTTTATCACTGTGTCGTGATTGTATTTTTCATTTTCTTTCGAAAATTTAACTTGATACGGCGTCTTCTGTCCCCCACCCGCTGTTTTTACCTTCTAACTGGATCGTCCAACAAGATATTCAACCAGCTTTTTTAGTTGAGACTACTGTTGTCGGCTTAAGAACAACAGTTGTGAAGAGGTTTCTGGTTCTCTTTCTGTATCCAGCCCAATCACCAACACCACCACCCACGCATCCATTCAGCCTATGACTAAAAAGAGAAGTGCAACAGTTGAAGAGTTGTCACACTTCATGATTTCTTTTTTTATATATATTTGAATTTTAACTGGGTTTGTTTGTTTGTTTGAACACCTCTCATCGTTTATTCCTATGTTTATTTATTCGTGTTTTTTTTAATGATCTTTTCTTATAAATTTGAGTTGTTGGTGTTGTTGTTGTTGTTTTTGTTTTCTGAGCTCCTTGAAGTGAGTGGTACTCAACATTCTTTATATATTCTATCCCCATATATTGTTCTGTTCCTCGTTTCTTTTATTTTTGATTTTATGTATAAATATTTTATGGCTTATTTGTCGAATGTGAACTTTAAAAAACAACCATATTATGCGTAAATAAATCGATTTGAGGAAACTTAAAATGCATATCTATGTAACTCAACTAGGTGTATTGTTATGATGAGCACACAAACACACGCATGCATGCATGCACACACTTATACACATACACACACATCAAAATAAAGATTATTTGTGAGCAAAATCTTCTTCTTTTCTTTTCTCCTCCCTTGGTTTGTTTGCCTACGCGAGTGTCTTTTATGCTGACTGACTGCTTTTGATGTAGTACTTTGCACAGAAGTACAACAATTCCAGTTGTTGCTACACTCTTTTTTTAACTTAGAAGGAGTGAATGTGTCACAACAGAAGGCAAGACACGAAAGTCAAAAGGTATATATATTTTTTATTGATCAAACCACTGTTTATATCTATACAGTTTGTATTCTTTAATCTGAATAAAGCAAGAACAGCAACAGTGGTTTTGTAGAATAATAAAATGGTACCATCATTCATTATGATAAAGGTTTTTGTATTTCCCAATGAATGAAAAACAAAACGATATTGTTTTTACTGACGTTTCGCTATTTAATGCTAATAGCTTTATCAAACTAGTATTATTAAACCGGAATTTACAAAATCTCAGCATATATATAACAAACAGTTAGGGAGTAAGAAAATAGACATAGGTCAAGTTAAAGGGACATATTGAAAGTAAAAATAGCGATGAAGATAACTAAACCAAATAACAAAGGTAATAGTATGTCTGTTATAGTATCGAAATAAATTTTACTAACTTGATCATCGTTCGTCTGTCTGGGGGCATTTTTAGTTGTCAAGTTGGTGAATTGGTTAAGATAACAAAACCATCATGTGTAGATTGTTAGATTTGATAAGTGTATAAGATTATAAAAGCAGCGTGTGTTTACATAATGAAAGTGCTTATCACATTCGTGTTCGTTGTGTCACTTGATGGGGGGGGAGGGAGGTGTTGTAACCAGGTCAGATTCTGTTTTAGTCCATCATTCCTATTCAGGCAATTTTGATTCCACTTGATATGAAGTGCTTCTGATATTAGACGTTCTTTGTGATTTCTGAAGTTTTTCTGGATGATGATTTCAATATTGTCAAAATCAATTTTGTGGCCTGATTCTATAGCATGTAGACCTATGGCTGATGATTTTTCAAGTCTTTGTAGTTCAACAGGATTTCTCGATGGTCGAAGAGATGCTCTACGGTGTTCATTTCTTCTGATTTTGATTTCTCGAGATGTTTGTCCAATGTATATCGCATCACATTCCAAGCATTTTATTTTATAGACACAATTAGATAGTGAATCTTTAGGGATTTGGTCTTTTATATGGACAAGGTTGCTTTGAAGTGTGTCTGATGTTTTGAAGAAAACTCTAATATCGAGCTGACTGAGTACTCTTCTGATATCGTCTGACGTCTCTTCTCTATATGGAATGATGACTGTTGATGTCCATGTTTTCGGAATGCGTTTTCGGCCATACTTAATGTCTGTGTTGATTTTGTTGATGAAGTTCCATGGGTAGTTGTTTTGCTTGAGAGTTTCAGTAATGTTTGATATTTCTTTTTCTTTCTCGTCGGTTATCATCATTGTTGATAATTTCGTTGCTTCTCATCAGCTGCTTACACGCTTAAGTCATTCCTCATTGAGTATATCTACAGAAACAATTCAAACATACTTGCGCAGAGTTCATGTTTAAAAAAAAATCAATCTGCGGGAGCAGTTACATTGGAAGGACAGAAATAAGAAGAAGGGCATATCTACGATTTTCTGAACATATACCAAAAAGCTCATGTCTAAAGGGAACAGATGCTTTAAACAGCGCCATCGTCAGATATCTCCTTGACACAGGTCATGCATGAGGTGGACGTCGCAAGTTCGTTCAAAATTGTCAATAGGCAAAAGAGTTCAATTTTCCTCAAGTTTGGTGAAGCCATCTCCATCAAGCGCCTGAAACCTGATTTATGCGTCCAGAAAGAAGCAGTTACCAGTCTTTCTTTGACCCGGTAACTGGATATTTTTATCTCTTATATATATATATATATATATATATATATATATATATATATATATATTCCGAACAACAATGATCATACACAATGGAAACTTTTCAGGATTACGTAATCAGATGGAAGAAAGGTGAAAATATCCAGTTACCAGGCAATGCAAGGAAAGACTGAGAACCGCTTCTTTCTGAGCGCATAAATCAGGTTTCAGGCGCTTGATCGCTTCAGCAAAGTTCAGGAGAATTGAACTCGTTTGCCTATTCATAATTTTATATTCTTTAACCAATCACTGAACGTGTGATTTCGGTTAACATTAAACGACGGGAAATACAATCTTCAAATATTATTATTATTATTGTTCCCTTGGGTTCCTAATGGAACATAGGGCTTCAACTACACGTCTCCACTTGCTTCTGTCATCCGTTGTACTTTTCACCTGCTTCCATGTTAGTCCATACTGTTTCAACTCCACTCCGCACGATCTCCTCCTTGTCACCCTAGCACTGACGTCCCACTCGCCGCTTCCCTTTCGGGTTCCACTCGAGCGATGGCCTGACACGCGATGTCACCCAGTGGCCTCCTCAGCCAGTGTCCAATCCATCTACACTTTCTCCTGCATATTTGTTGGGCGATTGGTTCTTGTTTTGTTTCTCCCCATAGTTTCTTGTTGGTGATTCTTTCCCGCGGCCATCTGATCGTCAGTATAGAACTAAGACAGTTGTTGTTCATAAAGGTCTGCAACAGGCTGTTGGAAATATTCTTTGTGAACCGCCAAGTTTCTGATCCATCCGTATAGAAGAACTGACTGACTTGACATTTGTATCGAAAATCCGAATTTAGTTGTTAATGCAGGCTGAGTGACGAAGATTTCCAGATTGGTTTCAAGTTGATGAATGTGTTTCTCGCCTTCCCGATTCTCGATTTGACATCCTTGTCCGTTCCTTGTGTAGTCGAGATAATGTTCACTAGATAAGTGAATGAAGTAACCTCTTTCAAATCCCTCCCGTTGATGGTGATTGGCGCTGGATGTTGCTGCTGTTGTTGTTGTTGCTGGTTGGTTATTTTCATAAACTCCGTCTTGTCTATGTTCACCCGGAGTCCTGTCTTTGCGGCTTCGTCGACAAGTTTGTCGGTTTTCGCTTGTAAATTTTCGATTTTGTGTGACATCAAACATTAATCATCTGCGAAATCCAGGTCTTCTAGATTCTTCACGTCCGTCCAGGATATCCCTGTCTTCTCGTTTCCCACTGTCTGACGCATAATCCAGTCCACCACAATTAGGAATATCATTGTTGATAATAAGCACCCTTGTCTGACTCCTGTGTTTACTCCAAACGCTTCGCTGAGTTTTCCGTTGTGGATCACTTGACATGTGCCGTTGTCGTACAGAGCTGTTGAATAAGGTTGATGAATATTTCGGGTACACCGTAGTACTTGAGTAGTTTCCAAATTACTTCACAGTCAACGCTGTCGAGAAGAAGAAGAGTTCATCATTTTCGTTCATTTCACCGAGGGCCTCATGACCCATGGTGAGTTCTCTTCCTGTATTGTCTCCTCCCAGTTTCGCATTCATGTCACCCATCAGGATTTTGATATCGCTCTTTGGGACGTTGTCCATTACTGTTTGTAGTTGACTGTAGAAATCCTCCTTCTCTGTTTCTGAGACGTTTGTAGGTGCGTAGCATTGAATGATTGTAACTTTTTTTCTTTTTGAGTTGAACCTGGCTGTCATTATCCTGGAGGAGATTGGTTCCCACTGCATGAGAACTTTAGCCGCTGTTGGTGACATCATGATGGCTACTCCCTCGGTGTGCTCGTGATCGTCCTGTTGGTGACCGGAGTAGATTATTGTCTCTCCAGTTGGTAGTTGGCACCTTCCACATCCGTTCCATCTGCCCTCGCAGATTCCCAACACTTCTATTTTATATCTCCTCATTTCTGTGGCTACGTGAGCAGCCTCTCCAGTTTCGTACATTGTACGAATATTCCACGTCCCCATCCTTATTTTTGCTTCCATCGAAAGAAGGCACATCGGCCGACTGGCTTCCCGAAGGCTTTCACCAGCCTGCGTCATTTCACTTCCCCGATTCCAGCGAAAAATAAGGTTATTGTTTATATTTGTAGAATTTTGAATATATTTGTGCGTTGAAGTTTTAGTAGCAATTTGGTTAAGTTTTGGGCACCACGCCCCAACCCTCCCTCTTTATCCGGGTTTGGGACCGGCTAGAAAACTACTGACCTAGTAATCTTGGCGAGGTTACAATCTTCAAATACATTTATTATTCTGTTGCTAATGTCTAATTGAATTGTAAGAATAATATTCCGTTGGCATACATTGTCTGTATCACACCACCACAAATGTATCTGCTCCACATTGAGAACGATTTTAAACCATATCATCAATGCTGCTCTCCAGTCATTGAATCTTAGAATCTTAAGGAGCACCATCCCAACTAGGCACTCTACACCTCCCTACTTGGTTGCCTCAAAATAACTATCAAAGACTGTTATGCAGTGATTATAGGTTTCCGTTTGACTACACACGAAAAATACTAGAGAATTTCTAGAAGCCTGGTACTCAAAGTGAATCAGCAATTAACAAACACAAGATAGAAGCGGATCACGCTTGTAAGATTTTGAAATAATTGAGATGATTTTCAGCTCAGGTGACTGATCCGAAATTATCTGTTAACAAACACTCATTATTATTATAGACCAAATTTACCAGGTAATAAAAAGTAAATCATATGGCAAGAAAGTTCATATTCCAAGTCAATAAAAATGATCAATAACGATGTAAATTAATATATGTGTAAAACTTGGGCACTGTGATAGCATGTAATTCTATATTAGTTTGTTTATTAGATGTATCACACAGTCAGTGAAACAGTATTATTATATACTGGATGACGTTTCGAACACAATTCATTATTGTTCATAATCATTTCATCAATTATAATCACAGATGACTTCAACTTGAGTTTTATAGCTTTCTTTGTCCTCCCCTATTTGTCGTACGGGTAGTAGAATTTTCTAGACATCACTCACTGTGGAATGCAGGTACATCCACTAGCTGACGAGTCCTAAGTGGAGGACGAAATGTGCTTTATCCTGGATTCCACTGCTAGTCACCATCCACCAATTACCTTCTAATTATTTCCCCAGATATCGTCGAAGCACCTGCACAAGAAGCCAACAGACATGTCAACATGAGACCGAGCACTTCGGCCTAATCAATCGACGGGAAAATATAAAATTCAATTAAATCCTAGAAAATTCGCCTAGTTTATTGAATGGAAAAGAGGGTAGACGCTGGGCATGCGTTTGCCACATAAAAACAATACCATCGTCGTAATTAGAAGGTTCTGGGTACCAATCCTAGTGGGTGTGTACTGAGGAAGAGTCTCAAACTGGGACGAAACAGCTGTCCAGTACTTCCAGCTAGTTTTCCAATGGTTCTCATGATAAAATTCTGTAACTAATACCATTATTATTAAACTTTCGACAAGATTGAGCTTCTATGCTTGACTCAGAACACATATATGCCTAGTCAAGTTATTTTAAGTAACCGCTTTGCAAGTATAATCAGTTAGTCTAGTTTTTGTAAATATGTTCAGATATGTTTTAATTCTCCGGTCTGAGATAAGCTGCTCTATGTATTTAATTTTAAACAGTTAGTTTGTAGGGATTTGACTTGTTTCAAGTTCGATCGCGGATGAGTCCCGAACTAGGACGAAACAGCTGTCTAGTACTCCACTGCTACTTTTCAATGATTCTCTAAATGGTCAAATCTCTATAAACTAACTCTCCAAAATAAAGTGATGCTCACTAATGACTGGCTGGCTACAGGACGAAGTTGCCTGGGGTTAGTTCTAGTGAGGAATCGTGAACAATGGGGTTCACCTGACAGGAGGTGAGAAAAAATATTTGCCAGGTGATGACATTGGCTAGTGCCAGCAGCGCTAAAATCACCAGTTGGTAGACGGCAGAATTCATAGACTGGGTTGGGTCCCAGTGGCTGAATGGTCTATGAGCTTGCTTTGTAACGAGAGGGTTATAGGTTCAGACTCCGGTGGGTATGTACCTGTGTCGTCCCAAATTAGGACGAAGCAGCTATTCAGTACTCCCTGGTTTTCAATGGTTCACTAAGTGATATATTTAACTGTCGAATGCAGTATTCTTGTTATTCTTAAGCCGTTAATTTAGTTCCAGGAGCTACTAACGATACACAACTTATAATACCATGTCGAAATCAAAAATAATGAGCTTCCATATCACTTTTTTTATTATAGCTTGATTCCACACAGTACTTTTGGTAGAAGTATGGAATTTTCAGCATGTGATATCGGTAGCCCCAATTTTGCAGGCCGACCATTGATATCAGGTGCGTCTGCGGCAGGCGACCGTACTCCGGACCATGTGCACGGTCGACGAGAGTCCTAAACACTATTCCACGGACGCACTTATGAATTGGAAAGTCAGGAAGGGGAGCTTCCAATTTTAGATTGTAGCGTAAAAAGGAAAGAAGATGGGAAGTTAAACACATACTAGTGTGTTTACAGGAAACCCACACATTCAAACAGATATTTGGACTTCTGATCATTCCATCCTATGTCAGTCAAAATAAGATTTGTGAAATGTTTAAGTGATAGAGCACAAAAACTAAGTAGTACCAAGGAAAATCTAAGACAGGAAGTGAGGCATATAAGAGAAGCTTTGAAACTTAATAATTACCCTGATAAATTAGTCAGAAAGTATGTAGGAAAATGTAAAAATAAAATAAATAATGATAGTAGTGATAGTGATAATAATAATATTAATGACGACATGCATGTCAAATATGCGCAAGACAACATCAACAATAAGGAATCTAAATCATCAGTAGTAATTCCATACAAGGAAGGAACCTCAGAAACCTTACGGGAGAATTCTTAACAAGGTAGGAATAAAAGTGGCTGGCATTCAAACCCACAAACTCAATTAGAAACAAGCTTTGTCGGTTAAAGGATCAATCCTGTGGAGCGTTTAAGACAAAACAATTCAGTTTATCTAATACCCTGTCTGATATGATTTTCAGGTCAAATACATAGGTCAAACTAGTAGAATAGGGTCAGTCAGACTAGCGGAGGATAAAAACCTGGCAGAATCTAGATTAGTTGACCTGAATAAGATAAGAAATCTAGAGAATGGTTCAGCTATAGCACTACACCACATGCAATTACACACAACCATACAGTACGATGATGAGATAAGATGACAATAGTTTTAAAATCTAATGTCACAGCAGGGTGGACGGAGAGATTGATAACAGAAGCTTTCTTTATCGAATCAACTGAGAGTGAATACGTGTAACAGGAATGATTCAACACCTGTCCACCCAGATATCTGGAAAATTCTACTACTTCAACGATGACAAATAAGAGAGAACAAAGAAAACTATAAGACTCAAGTTTCGAAGTCATGTGTGATTATAATTGATGCAGTGATTATGAACAATAAATAAATTGTGTTCGAAACTTTTTCATCCAGTCAATAATACTTTTTCATTGACTGTGTGATATACCTAATAAAGAAACTAATATGGAACGATTTAAATGAACTACCAATCACGAAAGTGGTTACTAGGAGGTACAATGACATCATTTTATACAAAAACCTTCACTGAAGATATTGTCTAGAAGGCGGACAGCGAAAGCTTCGCAATTAAATCAATTAGACAGCTCAGAGAACACAATTAATTCAATATCATCCACCTGAGCCAGTCACATTGACCGGCTGAACTTTCTCTTTTTGCACACAAAGCACTAGTTGTTTGAGGCGAATTCCAATAGCCTCTGTTGTTTGGAGCATCTGGTGCTTCGATGATTTTGGCAATTTATTAGGCTCCCGGTAGATGATAGAGAAGGATTCTTCAATACTGGTTGGCTATGTAGCTGATTTGCACCAGATGGTCCAATGTTGAACTGTTGATGGTTTTCACTACACCTTTACTTAGCCATAGTGGGAGATGTTCCCAAGAAGGCATGAAAAATCAAGTTCCCAGAGCAACGGCCAATATAACTCGCTTCACCACAAGCGCATTTGAATCGGTAGATACAGTTGGAAGTGACTAGTAGAGGAATCACCATCGGTCGTGTAGAGGATAAGACATTTAGTTCACCAGCATTAAAAGTTCTTTGAACTGATTTTCTTAATTTCTTCATTATTATCTCACTTGGTATATCGATCGCCCTTGCAGTCGTATATGTAAAGGCTTCTTGTTTACAGATAGTGAGTAGTCCTTTTCTGCCGCTTTCTTTGTCATGTGTTTCTTGATAAATTTGTCGGGATAGCTAGCTAGTTTCGATCAAAGTATCATATACAATGCTTAATTCATCTTCAATTACTTCTTCTGAGCATATAGCTCTAACTCTGTGTGCCTGAGGGTCTCCTCCCGCTAACTTAAGGTTTTTTTAATCTTCGCGTTAACATGTACGTCCATCAACTGCTTCATTAGTTTGAAAGTCGTAATTTGTACCATGTGACTTGTTGGTTTTTTTTCAGTGGATTAGTTTGATTAATGTCAATCTATGTCTATTGAGTAAAGATTTAAGATGAGTGTAGGTTTACTAGAAATTTTCTGAAGTTTTTTTTAAATTTCTGATGTTGAAAATTATCACTCATCGAACCAGTCGAATTAAGGTTCACTGGGGTGTGTGCATGTATTGATTGATATGAAAGAATGCATGTCGTGCCTTTTCACAGCTAGTCTATATTCTTAGATTTGAAGTCTAAAAGAACATCCTTTTTGACAAGTATAGTGCGTATCAGATGGTTGGAGGCAACGGAAAGGAAGCCTTGCCGGGACTTAGGTTTCGTGCTAGTTGGCACTCATCAGTCAGCAAGGTCGCGTATCTGCAGTCTTGAAAGAACTCATGTCTCTTCTGAGACTCGAACCCGCGTCTCCCAGTGCCTCCTGCAGTCAGAGACGATATTACCACTGAGCTAGCTATTCGGCCTCGCCACTGGCCTCCTGTAGGACTGTATTGGATAATTTGATTTGACATGAGTTCCTTCAAAGGTTGCAGATACGCCTTGCTGACTGACTAGTGAGTGGCAACTAGCATGAAACCTTAGGTAACAGCAGGGCTTCCTGTTGATTACTTTCAACCATCTAATATTGACAATTCAAGTGCACCATGATGGCGGGCCACATTAAGTGTATCTAGGGAGCATTGTCTCAACTACAGGAGGAACGGACGAGGATATGTGATCGAGAATCGGGAAGGCGAGAAACACATTCATGAACCTGAAACCAATCTGGAAATCTTCGTCACTCAACAACAAAATTCGGATTTTCAATACAAACGTCAAGTCAGTCAGTTCTTCTATACGGATGGATCAGAAACTTGGCCAATGTGTCACAAAGAATATTTCCAACAGCCTGTTGCAGACCTTTATCAACAACAACTGTCTTCGCTCTATACTGCTGAAGATCAGATGGCCGGAAAGAATCACCAACAAGAAACTATGTGAACAAACAAAGGAAACAAGAACCAATCGCCCAACAAATATGCAGGAGAAAGTGGAGATGGATTGGACACTCGTGGCTGAGAAGGCCGCTGGGTGACATCCCGCATCATGCCATAGCTCGAGTGGAACCCGAAAGGGAAGCGGCGAGTGGGACATCGGTGCAAGGGTGACATGGAGGAGATCGTGTGAAGAGGAGTTGAAACAGTATGGATTAACATGGATGGAGGTGAAAAGTACAGCAGACGACAGAAGCAAGTGGAGGCGTGCAGTTAAAGCCCTATGTTTCACTAGGAACCCAAGGGATCAATAATAATAATCCCGACGACCCCAACCCATCAGGTAGTCTACATCTTCCCTACGTGACTGGCTGGCTGGTTTAAACTGACTGGTGTGGATTTCATTGACTAATGAAGCTCTGTTTTGGTTTGACCACCACTGGCTCTTCTCCAACCTCACCTACCCTATTTTAGTCCGCTAACACTGCCCATCCAGTTATAACTATAGCGATGGCTAGGGCTGCGTGCGTGACACATTTCTTAGCCATGTGACTTCACAACCTCATCGACTGATTTCCCCTCCCTCCCTCCCTTGTACTCCTACTGAAGCCTAGCCACAATCTTGCTCACCTCATTATACAACTTAACACACGAAAGAGATAGAATGCAGATGCCTATGATCAAAGACAGCTAGCTAGCTTTAGTTTGTTGTGGTTTGTGTTGTAATTTTATGCTTGACGAAGTTGGATTGCTGACAACAAATACTTATGAAAAATAATAGTTGATTTGTCAATGGCTTTTATCTCTGATTATATTCTGTCGTCGTAGACTGTCAGATACTTCCCACCCTTTGGATATGTTTTATTGTTTAATGAGGATGTGTTTATTCCAATCCTCATATTATTTCTGTCCTCCAACTGTCTCATTTAGCCAGTATTTGATTTTAATTCCTGTACGTTCCCAGTGGAACACAGAGAGGGCTCCAAGCTGGAGGCCTGAAGTTTCGGTAGCAGCGGTGTTTATTACTTTTACGGGATGGGATTGCTGTTGGCCTCATGCCTCCCCAACCTTCCCTCTTTACCAGTCTTATTACTGGTTTAGTGAGGTATAGGAGTAGTGCGTCCGTTGGCCAGGGGATCGAACCCCGGACCACATGCAGCGTGGTTGGCGAGCATTCTACCGCTGTGCCACCGACGCACAGTATATCAGTTAATAATAATTATAAAATAAAAGTTAGATTTCATTACAAGTTAAAATCGTTAGATAATCATTGAAATTAAGGTCCCACTGCAACTTTGCGACTTTTCAGTAGCGCGTAACGATGATGCCATCAGTGGGCGAAATCCACCTTCAGATGAATCCAATCCCAACAAGAGTGAAAATATGAGTATAAATTTCCGGCTCATTTGTAGAGGTTACAGTATAGATGTCCTGAGAATTTGTGACCGATGATTTCCACCAAGTCAGTATTAGTAATAAATTTTATTCTATTCCTTTATGTTCTGAGTGGATTACAAGTCGTCACTCTAAAGCTTTGAAGTTTCAGAAGCAGTGGTTTTATTTTCACGGGATTCATTTGGTAGTCTCACGCCCAACTTCTCCTCTTCACCCGGCATAGCGAGATTTAACAATTTGTC
>OX235272.1:116244448-116290728 GCA_944472155.2 Trichobilharzia szidati | reverse complement strand
TGGCATATGAGTGTGTAGTCAACTCAGATTTACTGTATAAAGTCGAATATTCCAAAAAAAGAAAATTTTAAGTCTTTTAGTATTATTATTACGGTTCAATGTTCATTTTATCCCATGCCAACTAACCCCCATCCCACTACTCGAGTTGTTTCTTTTAATTTTATTTACCCGACCCCACAACACCTCTGTGTTCTTTTATGTGCTATAAAGCAATAATAATTTTTTTGATAAATTCGATAAAACAGCTTAACAGATAACGCGAACTTCATATATGTTCACTTTATCTTACGATGATTGTTATGCGTATTTTCAAAAATTTGTTTTTGGTTTTTTAAATGATTGTACAATTGTTTTTCTTCATTTTACCTCGATTTTTCTCTCCGTTGTTTTTTATTTTTTGTTTTATCACTGTGTCGTGGTTGTATTTTTTATTTTAACTTGATACGGCGTCTTCTGTCCCCCTCCCACTCGCTGTTTTTACCTTTTAACTGGATCGTCCAAGAGAAATATTCAACCATTTTTTTTTTAGATGAGACTACTGTTGTTGGCTTAAGAACAACAGTTGTGAAGAGGTTTCTGGTTCTCTTTCTTTATCCAGTCCAATCACCAACAACAACAACACCTCCCACGCATCCATCCATTCAGTCTAGTGACTAACTAATTGAGTCTAAAATAAGGAGAAGTGCAACAGTTGAAGAGTCGTCACACTTCATGATTTCTTTTTTTTATATATATTTGAATTTTAACTGGGTTTGTTTGTTTGTTTGTTTAAACACGTCTCATCGTTTATTCCTATGTTTATTTATTCGTGTTTTTTTAATGATCTTTTCCTATAAATTTGTGTTGTTGGTGTTGTTGTTGTTTTTTTGTTTTCTGAGCTCCTTGAAGTGAGTGGTACTCAACATTCTTTATATTCCATCCCCTTATACTGTTCTGTTCCTCGTTTCTTTTATTTGGCTTATTTGTCAAATGTGAACTTTAAAAAGAAATCCATATTATGTGTCAATAAATCAATTTGAGGAAACTTAATATGCATATCTGTGTAATTCAACTAGGTGTATTGTTATGATGAGCACACATACACACGCATCCATGCATGCACACACTTATACACATACACATACACACACACACACATCAAAATAAAGATTATTTGTGAGCAAAATCTTCTTCTTTTCTTTTCTTTTTTCCTCCCTTGCTTTGTTTGTCTACTTACTTTTACTTTACTTCGGCTATCTCCTACGGGAGGATGAGCCGGCTTCATGAACATCTCGAATCATTGCTGCCCAGGCGCGGCGATCTGATGCAAGGTTTTGCGACAGGGTTATCCAATTCTTGTTCCACAGACGGAGTCCGTAGACGGTTTGTAGCCCCAGGCACTCCATATCAGCCTTGACTGTACCAAGCCATGTAAGAGAGTTCATGAAGTTTCATGGGAATTTGGTACGAGTGATGTCCCCAGAATCGCTTGGCCTTTTGTTTGAGAGTGCAGCTCCAGTCTTTACACAACCAAGTGTGACCTACAAGGCAGTAGGAGTGGAGTAGGGAGTCCACTATCCATTGGCACCCGGTGACCGGAGTTCGGTTCATACGCCTTTTTGAGTGGGTCCAGACATCCAGGACATCCAACAAGCCCTTTGTCCATACGTTTGCCGGTGAGCTTCATACGCCAGTCGTTGGAGGTTTGGAATCAGGGTTTAGCCATCTCCCCTAGACTGTCATCCAATGGACAGTCAACCCGGTGAAGAGCACCGAGTATCCGCTTTCGCCCTCTCACTTTGGTGAAAAACACCTCCGCCACGTGAAGGCAGTGAGTAGGACTTCCTCAGGAGAGGCTATGTAAGACGCCCGGTCATATGGGAGCATTTCAAGAGGTGTGCGGAGGGGTGGCTAACCCGCAGCGCGAGGCACCCACCCCCGACCATCCTGAGGCTTTGGAGGCTTTGTTTGTCTACGCACGTGTCTTTTATGCTGACTGACTGACTAACTGCTTTCAGTGTAATAGTACTTTGCACAGAAGTACAACAGTTCCAGTTGTTGCTACACTCTTTTTTTAACAGAGAAGGAGTGAATGTGTCACAACAGAAGGCAAGACACGGGAGCTAAAAGGTATATATATTTTTCATTGATCAAACCGCTGTTTATATCTATACAGTTTGTATTCTTTAATCTGAATGAGGCAAGAACAACAACAACAGTGGTTTTTGCAGAATAAAATGGTACCATCATTGTTCATAAGTAAAAACACAGTTTTTTCGTTCAGCGAAGAAATTTCTTTTCAACGACTTCATTTTCAAGCTGTACAGTCGTATTTATATTACAGAAAAAAAGGTTATTAAGTGGCACTAAATAATTGCTCAGTCAATATACATATATAAGTGATAAGAATAACGATAATTAAAATGTTATAAGGGGTAGAGTTGAAGTGGATAAATTACAAAATTATTAAAGATTGTTTTATAAGTGAATTGAAATCAAAAATGTTGTAAAAATGTCAAGTGTTGTCTAAAAATTTTTAAAAAAAATTAGGAGTACGATTACGATAAGAATGAAGATGTGAAGTCAAGTGGAAAGAATTCAAGTGGTAGAATAAAATAAAGTAAAAAGTAGAAAGAACATTACTATGACCAAGGTAAAGAAAGGGGTTTGACAAAACGTTTTTGAACACATAATTTAGGTTTCTGTTCATGTATAGCTAAAGCTTCGGCCATGCATAAGTGAAGAAAACGTAAACTTTTGGATCGATTCGATTTTGCCATGTAGATAACTTTGAAAGATGAATCACGTGGGGCTAAATGACCTGACTCTAACAGGTGATCACAGATAGACGACTTCGCAGTTTTACGTTCGCCTTTCATTAACCAGACTGGATAGTTTTCAGCTACACGTTTTCGGAGATTACGCTTACAACGTCCAATATAAACAGCTCGACAAGAGCAGGTAAAAGAGTAAATACATATAGATGTCGACAAAAGCTGCTTACACGCTAAAGTCATTATTAAGTATATCTACAGAAACAATTTTAACATAGTTGCACAGAGTTCATTTTTAAACAAAAATCAATCTGCGGGAGCAGTTACATTGGAAGGACAGAAGGAAGAAGGGCATATCTACGATTTTCTGCACATTTACCAAAACGCTTATGTCTAAAGGGAACAAATACTTTAAACAGTGCCATCGTCAGGTGTCTCCTTGACACGGGTCATCAGGTGGACGTCGGAAAGTGGTTCAAAATTACCAATAGGCAAAAGAGTTCAATTGGTTACAGGATTTCATCATGAGCTAACATTGGTTAGATAACCATTGGAAGTACTGGACGGCTGTTTCGTCCCGGGGTTCGAACCCAGGACCTTTTGGTTACAAGACGAGCTCGCATACCATTAAGCCACTGGAACCCTATCCAATGGCCTATGAATTCTAACTTCTGCCAATTCACGGCATAGCCCGACCGCTAGCCAATGTCTTCGGCAAGTATTTGTCCTCACACCCGACCTGCTGCACCCAACTGGTCACGACTTCCCACTTCCGAACAGTAATGATCATACACTATGGAAATGTTCGACATTACGCAATCAGATGAAAGAGAGGTGAAAATATCCAGTTACCAGGCAAGGCAAGGAAAGACTGATAACTGTTTCTTTGTGAACGCATAAATCAGGTTTCAGGCGCTTGATCGCTTCAGCAAAGTTGAGGAGAATTGAACTCTTTTGCCTATTCATAATTTTATATTCTTTAACCAATCACTGATCGTGTGATTTCGGTTAATATTAAACGACAGGAAATACAATCTTCATTCAAATACATTTATTATTCTGTTGCTAATGTCTAATTGAACTGTAAGAATAATATTCCGTTGGCATACATTGTCTGTATCACACCACCACAAATGTATCTGCTCCCTTGAGAACGATCTTAAATCATTTTATGGCCAAGTTAAACTTTAGACACAAATAATTACCAATCAGCGAACGACGTCGAATTATCCAATGAGATTCACGAACGTAGTTCAATGTTGTATAGCGCTTGATTCATTTACAATGCGTGCCGGTACAAGGTTACGTTTGAAATTCGAGGAGGATAGTGTCTTTCAGGATTGCCTGGACTTAGGCTTGCTTCGAAAGGAGAGAAATTGTTCCTGTGGTGGTGTAATGACTCTTAAAGGCTATACGAGGGCAACTGATGGATTTGTCCATCGTTGAGAAGTGTGCTGGAAGCGAGTTAGTATTAGAGAGGGTAAGCTGCTAATTTTAATATTTCGTAGGAACTTTTTTTGCTAGGTCGCATCTCTCCCTAACCCAGATTTTGTATATCTGCAACTACTGGGTATTGAAGCAGCCAGTAAGAGCGGTAGCTGCGGAGATGGAGAATAGCCTCGTCTCAACAGTTCAATGGTATCAGCACCGTAGAGACATCGCCTTATGGAAAATGGAGAGAATTACTTCGTTGTTAGGCGGGGAGGACGTAGTAGTGCATATGGATGAGACTGTGTTGGTGAAGAAGAAATATAACCGTGGTCGTCCGAGAGCGAACAACATTTGGGTAATAGGTTTATACGACACGTCCCTCCTAAAAGGATTTGTTGCAAGAATAGCAGACAGGAAGGCGAGTACTCTGATACCTATTATAACGCGACTTGTGAAAAGGGGATCAATTGTACATACCGACGAGCGGAAACGTTATGATTCATTGTCATCCCTGAGATACATTCATCACAGAGTGAATCACTCAAATGATTTCATGGATCCAGTTACAGGGACTCATACAAATTCCATTGAAGGATTTTGGGGTCGATTGAAAATTGGATCCGGGCTATAAATGGATCGCAAAAGGATCTGATTTATAGTCATTTAGACGAATATATGTATAGAATGTGGTGCTACTTCTCTATTGACAGTCCCATGCTGAATTGGGAGATGTTCCTGTCCCATGTTCGGGAAAGATACCCATTGTAACCGTTTTATCCTTTTTTTATGCATTTGTTTTATAAATATACGCTTCCGCTTATCATAAACGCCTCTTTGATGTGATTGGTCCATTCACGGTCGTTTGCTGATTGGTTGTTATTGGTGTCGAAAGTTTAACTTTGTCCATATTATCAATAGTCTCCAGACATTGGTTCTTAGAATCTTGAGGAGCACCCCTCCCTCCCAACTAGGCACTCTACACCTCCCTACTTGGTTGCCTCAAAATAACTATCAAAGACTGTTATGCAGTGATTCCAGGTTTCCAGGTCTGACTACACACGAAAAATACTAGGGAATTTCTAGAGGCCTGGTACTTAAATCAATCAGCAATTAACAAATACAAGATAGAAGTGGATCATGCTCGTAAGATTTTGAAATAATTGAGATGATTCGCAGCTCAGCTAATTGATCCGAAATTAGCTGTTAACAAACACTCATTATTATTATCGACCAAATTTACCAGGTAATAAAAAGTAAATCACATGACAAGAAAGTTCATATTCCAAGTCAATAAAAATGATCAATAACGATGTAAATTAATATATGTATAAAACTTGGGCACTGTGGTAGTATGTAATTCCATATTTGTTTGTTTATTAGATGTATTACACATTTTAGTGAAACAGTATTATTTACTGGATGACGTTTCGAACACAATTTACTATTGTTCATAATCAATTCTTGGAAAATACCCATTGGAACATTAGATTGAGAACAACAAGAAGTTCAGCAAAGATATCTTTTCTGCAATTTCATTCTCAAGAGCTGTACAATCGCATTTATATAGATAAGTTCACATGGATACAATTCTTATTTGTTTGATTCCACATAGTAACGAAGGTGATAATAATTTTCAACTTGATATGAAAGTTTGAAGGTATGATTGTGGTGAGTGCTACTTATAATCCAATATAAGTAGTATATCAGGAACGAAGTAACAACATGTTTGGCACACCGAAAAGAGCAATCAAAAAAGAGAACCATGAGAAGAATGTTCCCATATGATGCAGAATCCAAGAAGCTATCGAATGAGACGATATTCGACCAATTCGTCAAGGATGTGGTGAAGATGTGCAAATGGCCGGTTTAGAATATGGTATTCCAAATTTAGCTATGTACCATACGTTTCTCCAAATAAACAATCCTTTCAGTCTCCTCAGTCTTGTCTTCTCACATGATAACTGGAGAAATAGTTTTAAAGGTGAAAAGGTGGTGATAATTGTTTTAGACTTGATATGAATTACAAGAGGCTAAGAACGAATTACAGATGTGAACAAAATGAGCATGGAAACAAATTGAAATCAAAATTTTCAACTTGAAATGTAAGTTAGGAGGTGTGAATACAGATTACAAGAGGCATAGAAACGAAAAATTACACAGGATTAGAATATAATTGTAAAATGGTTATTCTATACGGATTACAAATGTGATCAGGAGGAGCATGGGAACAAACTTAAAATAACTGAAAAAATAGGATGAATTGAATTAAGGTAAAGAGAGAAAATTACACACACAGAGAACAAAACAAAAAACTGAAGGATAAGGGAACATCCCGAACTAGGTCCATGGTCCAAATAAGAATTCTATCCATGTAAACTTATCATAATCATTTCATCAATTATAATCACAGATGACTTCGAAACTTGAGTTTTATAGTTTTCTTTGTTCTCCCCTATTTGTCGTCGTAGGGGTAGTAGAATTTTTCAAACATCACTCACTGTGGAATGCAGGTACTTCCACTAGCTGACGAGTCCTAAGCAGAGGACGAAATGCGCTTTATCCTGGATTCCACTGCTAGTCACCATCCACCAATTACCTTCTAATTATTTCCCAAGACATAGTCGAAGCATCTGCACAAGAAGCCGACAGACATATCAACCTGAGACCGAGCACTTCGGCCTAATCAATCGACGGGAAAATCTAAAATTCAATTAAATCCTAGAAGATTCGCCCAGTTTGCCAAATGAAAAAAGACTAGAGGTTGAGCATACGTCTACCACATAAGAACAATACTATCGTTGTAATCAGAAGGTCCTGGGTTCGAATCTCAGTGGGTATGTTCTGAGGAAGATACTGAGACTAGGACAAAACAGCTGTCCAGTACTTCCAGCTAGTTTTCCAGTGATTCTCTGACCGATGTCAGCTCATGATAAAATCCTGTAACTAATACCATCGTTATTAAACTTTCGACAAGCTTGAGCTTCTATGCTCCACTCGGAACACATTTATGACTAGTCAAGTTATTTTCAGTTACCGCTTTGCAAGTATATTCAATTAGTCTAGTTTTTGTAAATATGTTCAGATACGTCTTAATTCTCCGGTTTTAAATAAGCTGCTCTATGTATTTAATTTTAAACAGTTCGTTTGCAGGGATTTGACTTGTTTCAAGCTCGATCGCGGATGAGTCTCGAACTAGAACGAAACAGCTGTCTAGTACTCTAGTGCTACTTTTCAACGCTTCTCTAACTGGTCAGATCTCTACAAAATGAACCTCGAAAAACAAAGTGACGCTCACTAATAACTGGCTGCCTAGAGGACGAAGTTGCCTGGGGTTAGTTTTAGTGAGGAATCGTGAACAATGGGGTTCACCTGGCAGGAGGTGAGAAAAAATATTTGCCAGTGATGATGACATTGGTTAGTGCCAGCCGCGCTGAAATCACGAGTTGGTAGACGGCAGAATTCATAGACTAGGTCGGGTCCCAGCGGCAGAATGGTCTACGAGCTTTCTTTAAAACCGGAGAGTTATAGATTCAGACTCCGGTGGGTATGTAACTGTGTCGTCTCAAATTAGGACGGAGTAGATATTCAGTACTCCCTGGTTTTCAATGGTTCACTAAGTGATATATTTAACTGTCGAATGCAGTGTTCTCGTTATTCTTAAGCCGTTAATTTAGTTCCAGGAGCTACTAACGATATACAACTTATAATACAATATCGAAATAAGAAATAATGGGCTTCCATATCTAATGTTCACTTATGATTTGGAAATTCAGGAAGGGGAGCTTCCAATGTTAGACTGTAGCCTAAAAAAGGAAAGATGGGAAGTTAAACACTAGTGTTTACAGAAAACACCCATTCAAACAGATATTTGGACTTCTGATCATCCCCTCCTGTGTCAGTAAAAATAGAATTGGTGAAATGTCTTAATGATAGATCCCAAAAACTAAGTAGTACCAAGGAATATCTAAGACAGGAAGTGACACATATAAGAGAAGCCTTGAAACTTATTAATTATCCTGATAAATTAGCCAGAAAGTATTTAGGGAAATGTAAAAATAAAAAATTATGTCAGCTGATGATGAAATCCTGTAACCAATCAAATCCCTACAAACCAACACTTGAAAAAATGATAGTAGTGATAGTGATAAAAATAATGACGACACGCATGTCAAACACGCTCAAGACAACATCAACAATAAGGAATCTAAATCGTCAGTAGTAATTCCATACACGGCAGGAATAAAAGTGGCTGGCATTCAAACCAACAAGCTTTGTCAGTTAAATGGTGGATCCTATGGGGCCTTTAAAACAAAACAATTTAGTTTATCTAATACCCTGCCGGAATGATTGTCAGGTCAAATACATAGGTCAAACTAGTAGAACAGGTGCAGTTAGACTATCCGAGCATAAAAACCTAGCAGCAAAATCTAGATTGGTTGACCCGAATGAGATAAGAAATTTAGAGAATAGTTCAGTTATAGTGTGGTGAGAGCTGTCTACTAGCCAAATTGGTAGACAGTAATTTACGTCAATATATACGTTCCCAAGATTTGTCGTGAGAAACAACCAATCGGAAGACTGTGTTTGTTTGTTTACATATCCATAGTAATGTACATGAAGTATATAAATATGCGTTGATTTCCTTAATAAATGATCTGTTGCCTGACTCTTGCCTTCTGTCGTTACAATAGCACTCACTACATGCAATTACACACAACCATACAATAGGCTGGAGTGGTAAAGTTGACAGTTTTCAACTCTAATGTAACAGCAGGGTGGAGGGAGAGATCGATAACAGAAGCTTTGTTTATCGAATCAACTGCGAATACGTGTAATAGGAATGATTCAACACCTGTCCACCAAGATATCTGGAAAATTCTACTATCCCAACGTCGATGAATAGGAGAGGACAAAGAAAACTATAAAACTCAAGTTTCGAAGTCGTGTGATCATAATTGATGAAATGATTATGAACAATAAATTTTGTTCGAAACTTTTTCATCACTGTGATATATCTAATAAACAAACTAATATGGAACTATGTAAATCAACTACCAACCACGAAATTGGTTACTACGAGATACAATGACATCATTTTATACTAAAACCTGCACTGAAGATGTTGTTTAGATGGGCGAGGACGAAAGCTTCGCAATTAAATCAATCAGGCAGCTCAGAGAACACAATTAATTCAGTATCATCCACGTGAGCCAATCACATTGGCTGGCTGGACTTGCTCCTTTTGCACACAAAGCACTAGTTGTTTGAAACGAATTGCAATAACCTCTGTTGTTTGGAGCATGTGGTGCTTCGATGATTTTGGCAATTTATTAGGCACCCGGTAGATGATAGAGATGGATTCTTCAATGCTGGCTGGTTTTTGTGGCCGGCCGGTTTGCACCAGATGGTCCAGTGTCGAACTATTGATGGTTCTCACTACACCTTTACTGAGCCATACTGGGAGATGTTCCCAAGAAGGCATGAAAAATCAAGTTCCCAGAGCAACGGCCGATATAACTCGCTCCATCACAAGCGCAGTTCAGTTGGTAGATACAATTAGAAGTGGCTAGCTAGTTTAGGTGCTTCATCTTTCAGTCGAGGTATCACCATCGGTCATGTAGAGATTAAGACGTGTAGTTCGCCAGCGTTAAAACGTTCTTTGAACTGGATTTCTCAATTTCTTCGTAATTACCTCACTTGGTATATTGCCCCTGAATTGCAGTTGTATATAAAGAGGCTTCTTGTTCACGGATAGTGAGTTGTCCTTTACCGCTTTCTTTGTCATGTGTTTCTTGATAAAAATTTCGGGATAGCTATTTTTGGTCAAAGTATCATATACAACGCTTGATGCATCTTCAATTACTTCTTCTGAGAATATAGCTCTAACTCAGTGTGTCTGAGGGTCTCCTCTCGTTAACTTAAGGTTTTTTTTTAAAATCTTCGTGTTAATATGTACGTCTATCAACTGCTTCATTGGTTTGGAATTTGTACCATGTGACTTGTTTTTTTTTTAGTGGATTAGTTTGATTAATGTCAATTTATGTCTGTTGAGTAAAGACTTAAGATGATTGTAGGTCTAATAGAAATTTTATGAAGTTTTAAGTATTTCTGATGTTTAAAATTATCACTTATCAAACTAGTCGAATTAGGGTCCATTTGAGTGTCTGAATGCATTGATTGAGTTGAAGGAATGCATGTCGTGCCTTTTGACAGCTGGTTTATATTCTTAGATTTGAAGTCTAAAAGAACATCCTCTTTGACTCATCATTCAGCAAGGTGGCGTATCTGCAGTCTTGAAGGAACTCCTGTCTCTTCTGAGACTCGAACCTGCTTCACCCAGTGTCTCCTGCAGTCAGAGACGATGTTACCACTGAGCTAGCTATTCGGGCTCGCGATTGACCTCCTGTAGGACTGTATTGGATAATTTGACTTGCCATGAGTTCCTTCAAAGGTTGCAGATACGCCTTGCTGACTGACTAGTGAGTGCCAACTAGCATGAAACCTTAGGTAACAGCAGGGCTTCCTGCCGATTGCTTCCAACCATCTAATATTAACAATTCAAGTGCACCGTTGTGGCGAGCCATATGGCTAGCATGGTGGCCACATTGCAAACTTGACTGATAGAACTCAGTCTGTACCAAACAAAGGGAACTAGACACATTACACTAGTTACTAGGATAAATTTCTTTTCAAATTCCTAGGATGGTTTTTCTCTGATAGTTAGATTTCATTGTGAAAATCTCTGGGTGGAAGTGTGAGGACTAATAATCGATGCTTCGCTTCTGTTCCCCTCAGCTCTTGGGTGATGCAGTGAATACTTTTTTGACACAGTTTCTTTTGCACGCTGTTAGATTATAAAGCCTCCGAGAACAACGAGCAGTCACAGTTCTGTCATTCATATTGAATTCCAAAACAAAATCTCACTTAACCCTGAAGTTGGTGTTGAAGATATTGTCTGTTGAAGTAGGACAGTGAAAGGCAAACAATTTAATCACTCATTAAAGACAACCAAATCTAGAACATTCCTATGTGCATATATATAGTTGGTCTATCACAGATCACAAGTTTTCATCATGGTCTCACGTCTGGTGCTCACTAGTGACTGGGTTCTGTGAGAAGTCGTGACCGATGGGGTACAGCATGTCGAGTGTGACGGCTATTGGATCGGGTCTGTCGGTGGCTTATTGGTCTATGAGCTTGCCTTGTAACCGAAAGGTTCAGGGTCGGAACCCTGACGGTGTTTGCATACTGATGAAGAGTCAGTCCTAAACTAGACTGACGAAACAGCTGTCTCCCAGGTGGTTTTTCAATGATTCTCTAACCGATCTCAGTTCATGATGAAATCCTGTAACCAATCAAATTCCTCCAAGCTCACACTTGACTATCATCGATCACAAAATAACTGAGCGCAAAGAATATCCTTTTCGATAAATTCCTCTTCTGGCTCTACAAGTGTATATAGATGTTTATATAAATAAAATATTCTAGATTAGTAGTCAATAACAATATTAGTAAAAACACAGTTTTTTGTTCAGCGAAGAAATTTCTTTTCAACGACTTCATTTTCAAGCTGTACAGTCATATTTATATTACAGAAAAAAGGTCATTAAATGGCACTAAATAATTGTTCAGTCAATATACATATACAAGTGAGTCTGGCATTCAAAGGTGACACCATTTCGGAATTGATTAAAAATCGTTAATCTAAATGTATTAAATGCACTTTTCCTGCAGCTGACTTGCAACTAGTTTTTTGACCAGCCGAAATATGATTAGACAATGCGTCAAGGATAGATTACCGCTTTTGTCCACATCTATGTGTATTTACTCTTTTACCTGCTCTTGTCGAGATGTTTATATTGGACGTTGTAAGCGTAATCTCCGAAAACGTGTAGCTGAACACTATCCAGTCTGGTTAATGAAAGGCAAACGTAGAACTGCGAAGTTGTCTATTTGTGATCACCTGTTAGAGTCTGGTCATTTAGCCCCACGTGATTCATCTTTCAAAGTTATCTACATGGCAAAATCGAATCGACCCAAAAGTTTACGTTTTCTTCACTTATGCATAGCTGAAGCTTTAGCTATGCATAAACAGAAGCCTAAATTATGTGTTCGAAAACGTTTTGTCAAACCCCTTTCTTTACCTTGGTTATAGTAATGTTCTTTCTAGTTTTTACTTCTGAACTTCTTATCGTAATCGTACTCCTAATTTTTTAAAATTCTTAGACAACACTTGACATTTTAAAAACATTTTTGATTTCAATTCACTCATAAAACAATCTTTAATAATTTTGTAATTTATCCACTTCAACTCTACCCCTTATAACATTTTAATTATCGTTATTCTTATCATATATATATTGACCGAGCAATTATTTGGTGCCACTTAATAACCTTTTCTGTAATATAAATACGCCTGTACAGCTTGAAAATGAAGTCGTTGAAAAGAAATTTCTTCACTGAACAAAACAAAACTGTGTTTTTACTTATGAATAAATGGGTATTTTTCGTGATTTAAAAGCGAACAATATTAGTGTTTTTTAAATAATATCGATTTTTAAAGTCAGATCACGATGGAATTACAGTTCAGTAAAGATGCTTAAATTATAATCATAATAATAATAAAGATATAATAGCAAATAAAATATCACCTAAAATTAGGAAAGTTTCACAAAAACTGAGGATCATTAAAACCTAGATGGCCAAGGTAAGGATAATGTCTGAACTAGCTTCTTTTGGACACATAAATTGGGCTTCTTAATGTGGATCCCAACAGCCAGCCTCAGCAATATTTAGTAGACGAACTCTTAAGGCGAAGTTAAGATTTGTTGGTATGCGGTAAATGACTTTGAAAGCTGCCTCGTTGACATCAATCTTGTGTTCTGTGTATCCACAAGATGAGATAGAATAGTGCTATGTGAATAGATTTTGTTTGTCCTTTACTTAACCACTATGCAGGGTGATGTTCAGAAATCCGACGAGAAACATGCCTAATTGTACGGCCTATGTAACTGGCTCACTCCACAGGAGCAGTTAAATTGTTATTGACCACTAATCTAGAATATTCTATGTATAGAGACATATATATATAATCCTAGAGCCAGAGAAGGAGGAAATTATCGACAAGGATATTCTGTGCTCGATTATTTTGTGTTTCATAGATGTCTGAATGAATATTTTTGCTATATCATCGATAAGTTGAATTAATACGTCAAAAATGAGTTAGATCTTCCATGTAAATATCAACGAAGGTGTACTTTTTTTTAGATTAAAAGTGTTATTATCAAACACCTCGATAGTGTAGGTGTGTGAAAAGGGACAGTTTCCTTCTTGGTTAGCATGTTTTCCAGTAGGTGTTGAATGCTTGTTTTTGCTTAAACTTAATGTCTGGCTGACTGACTGATTTCAACATAGAACTTTGCACAGTTGTGCAGCAGTTCGAGTTGCCACACTCCCTCCTTGTAGCACACAAAGCAAGGGTAGTGAGTAAAGAGAGACATAATAAATAGAAATATGAGGCAGAAAAAGGATAGTAATGTGGAAGAACAACAGAATTTTATTGAAAATGATGAAACACAAGGAGTAGATGCATCTGTGCCAGCCATTGAGAACGATGAGTTTGAGCCATATCATCAATTGTCTCTAGCCTTCATTAGTTTTTACCATCCCGACGACACACACAAAATCGAAGACTTACAAGCGGAAACCGACAAACTGGTTGAAGAAGCAGCTGGAGAAGACAGGACTCCAGGTGAAAATAGACAAGACGGAGGTTATGAAAATAACCAACCAACAACAATAACAACAGCAGCAGCAACATCCAACGCCAATCACCATCAACGAGAGGGATTTGAAAGAGGTTATTTCATTCACTTAGCCAGGGAGTATTGTCTCAACTACAGTGGGAACGGACGAGGATGTCAAATCGTGAATCGGGAAGGCGACAGACACATTCGTCAACCTGAAACCAATCTGGAAATCTTCGTCACTTCACTCAGCATCAACAACAAAATTCGGATTTTCAATACAAACGTCAAGTCAGTCAGTCCTTCTATACGTATGGATCAGAAACTTGGCCAGTGTGTCACAAAGAATATTTCCAACAGCCTGTTGCAGACCTTTATCAACAACAACTGTCTTCGCTGGCTCTATACTGAAGATCAGATGGCCGGAAAGAATCACAAACAAGAAGCTATGGGAACAAACAAAACAAGAACCGATCGCCGCCCAACAAATATGCAGGAGAAAGTGGAGATGGATAGGACACTCATGGCTGAGGAGGCCGCTGGGTGACATCGCGCGTCAGGCCATGGCTCGAGTGGAACGTCCAAGGGTGACATGGAGGAGATCGTGTGAAGAGGAGTTGAAACAGTATGGATTAACATGGATGCAGGTGAAAAGTACAGCAGAATACAGAAACAAGTAGAGACGTGTAGTTGAAGCCCTATGTTCCACTAGGAACCCAAGGGAACAATAATAATAATCCCGACGACCCCAACCCGTCAGGTAGTCTACATCCTCCCTACGTGACTGGCTGGCTGGTTTAAACTGACTAATGTGGATTTCATTGACTGATGAAGCTATGTTTTGGTTTGACCACCACTGGCTCTTCTCCAACCTCATCTACCCTATGTCAGTCCACTAACATTGCCCATCCAGTTATGGCTATAGCGATGGCTAGGGATGCGTGCGTGACACATGTCCTAGCCATGTGACTTCACAACCTCATCGATTGATTTCCCCTCCCTCCTTACCTTGCACTCCTACCGAAGCCTAGCCTCAATGTTGCTCACCTTATTATACCACTTAACACACAAAAGAGATAGAACGCAGACGCCTATGATCAAAGACAGCTAGCTAGCTTTAGTTTGTTGTGGTTTGTGTTGTAGTTTCTTGCTTGAGGGAGTTGGATTGCTGACAACAAATACTTATGAAAAATAATAGTTGATTTGTCAATGGCTTTTCTCTGATCATATTCTATTGGTGGAAATTGTCAGATATATTCCCACCCTTTGAAAGCGTTTCATTGTTTAATGAGGATGTGTTTATTCAAATCATCATATTATTTCTGTCCTCCAACTGTCTCATTTAGCCAGTATTTTTTAAAATTCCTGCACGTTCCCAGTGGAAAATAGAGAGGGCTCCAAGCTAGAGGCCCGAAGTTTCCGTAGCAGGGTTTATTTTTACAGGATGGGGTCGCTGCTGGCCTGATGCCCAACCTTCCCTCTGTAACAGTTCTATTACTGGCTTAGTGAGGTAAAGGAGTGCGTTGGCCGGGGATCAGACCCTGGACCATGTGCATGGTCAGCGAGCGTCCTAATCGCTATGCCACCTCCACATTGCTATTGGCGTTTTCCTGTCGCCTAATCTACTCCGATAACTCTAAAGATAAACTATCGCATTTGACCACTTCTGTGTGTATCTACAAATTCACTCACTCCTGTGGAATGATATATATATATGGGTCGTTCAATGCAGGCTTTATCTAAAAGAGTAAAGGAGCATTACCACGCCTGCCTACAGAAAGGTCACAATGAATCAATACGGTGCGCTATAAGTGAATATATATTTAACACTGGCCCCTCAAAGTATGTAAGTAAAATTCATTCAAAGTTATCTGCAGAGTCTAGAGAAGCCTCCTGAAAAACAGAATGATTCCGTATACTTTGTGCTGTTGAGGGTTTAGTGATTCGAATGCTAAACCCTGATTAATGTATACAGAAGAAACTTCTTCAACCCCTCCGTCTACCTTGGGTATAATTCCAGGTTCAACTGTGTGTTTTTCATACATTTATTCCCCTTAATGCATTTAAATACAGCAAGAGCAACAACCATTGTTGGCCTCTCGTCAGCTGCTTACACGCCGAAGTCATTATTAAGTATATCTACAGAAACAATTTTAACATACTTGCACAGAGTTCATTTTTAAACAAAAATCAATCAATCACTATATGCATACAGTAATAATATATACATACATATATATGTAATATTAAACACTATTCCGAACAGTAATAATCATACACAATAAGAACTTTCGACATTACGTGATCAGATGAAAGAGAGATGAAAATATCCAGTTACCAGACAAGGCAAAGAATGACTGATAACTGCTTCTTTCTGAACGCACAGATCAGGTTTCAGGCGCTTGATGCAGACTGCTTCATCAAACTTGAGGAGAATTGAACTCTTGTGCCTATTGATTATTTTGAACGATCTTGTGACGTCCATCTCCATGACCCGTGTCAAGGAGATGCCTGACGATGGCACTGTTTAAAGCATTTGTTCCCTTTAGACATAAGCTTTCTGGTACATGTTCAGAAAATCGTAGATATGCCCTTCTTCTTTCTGTTCTTCCAGTGTAACTGCTCCCACAGATACATGTAAATTTGTATACACACAGTTGGAGTTAACATGAGAAGGATATCTATCGATTTTGATTGCATCAAAAGGCAAGTTGTTCGAAAGACGAGAACGATGTTAGCTGCAGGATAGGCTATGGCTAGTGATGTGCTCAGTCTTCTGTTGATCATCACTGCAATGTTTTCACCTTTATAATCAAGTTGAATGTAGATTGGCTTTTTCTCCAAAGTGATTTGTTTTACATTTGAAACTTCAGATCTTCTGTACTTGTTAATGAACCTTTGAGGGTAACCACTGCTCTTCAACATCTTTTCAAGAAACGCAAATTATTTCTCCAATTTCTCTATAGAGCATAATCTCCTCGCTGTGTAGTACAGAGTCTTGACTAGTCCATGTTTAAAGCTATTTGGACAAAATCTATTAAAATGTAAATATTGTTCTTTCCAAGTAGGCTTTCGGTAAACTGACTTCTGAATACTACCGTCTTCTAGGCGTTGCATGGCAATGTAGACGAAGTGGAACTTTCCCTCGCTTTCATGTTCCATAGTAAACTCAATACTGGTGTGTGTGCATCATTGAATAATCTGAGTAAGTTGGTAGGAAGCATGACTTTCATTGTTGCACACACTAAAAATTTGTCATCAACATATCGACAGTAGGAAGTTGTTTCGTCAATTGCATGCTTCAGCTTTGTTCTTTCAACATTGGACATGTTTTTCGTTTGACGTTTCGTACCAGTATTTTCTTGACTAACCTTCTATGTTTTTTCTCTTTTCACCCACTATAGAGTATATTTTGCTACTTGTATCCATGCTGTTTCATTAACAACCAAATTTCTATGTGTTTTTCATATCACGCAACCTTAGTTTCAACTGACTAATCTCCAACCTCCACTACCCGCTCGCACTCCCCGCGCTTTCGTATTTACAATTTGATTACTCATCACTGTTTTCAAATCTTTTCATGATTTAAATATTATTCCAGACTCTAAATTTTCTTATTCTTGAGTTAAGTTTGAGACTGAATGTACGCAAACAGACAAAAATCAGTAAATAATTATAATTGTGGTGATTATACAGCTACGTAAATGAACTCATTGAAAAGAGTTTGTTTAAACTAAACTGTTTTTTTTTTCTTGAACACCAGACCAGCAGTCACCAGTCTGGCCTTTTGACCTCTAGGTCTTAAAGTTCCATTTATTATGATGTACTCATGTGGTGAGTGCTGTCAGCTAATCAAAATTGTTGTAGACAACAATTTAGACTTTAATTCGTCTCATCCGTTAGTTGTCTGTGAAGGCAGGATTAGTTAAGTGTCTGTCTAACAAACCGAGCAGTAGCACTAAATAGCACAAGAAAAGACCTAAATGATGAAATAAAACAGATAGAAGAGGCGTTGGTTTTAAATAACTAACTATCTTATAAAATTCATTAGGAAGATCGAAAAAGGCCAGAAACAAAATAAAAATAATTGTGAAATTAGTAATGATAACATAAATAAAAGAGAATATAACTCGTCCACTGTTATACCATATGAGGAGGGGACATCTGAGACCCTCCCCACGTGGGATTCTTAATAAAGCAGGAATTAGGGTGGCATTCAAAGCTACAAACTCACTCAGGTGGGACAAGCTCAGTAGGTTAAAGGACTCGGTCGACCTAATTAAACAGAATAATATAATTTACAAAATACCTTGCAATGACTGTGAGTTAGGTCATCTACATAGGTCAGTCAAACTATTAGGTCAGGGGTAGTCAGATTGTCAGAACATAAGAATTTAGCTAAGGTAAGAATAGTTGACCCCGAGAAGATAAATAATTTAGAAAAAAGTTCAGCAATTGCACTACATGCATTAACACAAAACCGCACAATAGGGGGGAGGGTTAAGATTCTAAGAAGTAATCTAGGTAGGTGGAGAGAGAGAGAGGTTGATTACTGAATCCTGGTTCATTGAGTCTACACCCAACACGTGCAACAGGAATGACTCAATGCAAATACCAGAAATATGGAAGATATTATTACCACCAGTCAGTCAAATCAGAAGAGGATAATAAATAATCTTAAAATTCTATTTCAATTCAATTCAAACACATCACAACATTCTAACAAGTTGCTTATTTTGACTATAAAATCACTCGTCTTACTTCCCATCTGATTGTATTTGATTGATAACACTCATATTATTATTTCTGAATGTACATTATCCCATATTGATTTTTATTCAAATGTCTAATCATTTTACTTATGTATATAAATCAGGCAAAAAAGTAGTGTGAGTAACTTGATATGATCATGAGTGGCAATAATTTGTACTCGAAAGGTGGTCATCAGTTAATATTACTGTATAACAACAACACTGTGTGATTTATCAAAAATAAAATCTAATCCGTGATGGAATTCACGTCAGTTTTCACGTCCCCAATCGGGGTCATGAGAAAAAAAAGAATAACAAAGCTTAACCTTGAGGAACTTACCAACCAATGAGAGCAGACTTAACGTGTGCAAATACGATTCGCTGATACATACATATGGCCTGACTTTCTAAGAAAAGGTCACAAACAGTACAGAATAACCTTCAGCAACAGAACAACCAACCAGAAAACGTTGCTTGTCTACTATCAATAACGAATAACAATATGCATAAAAATCTATAAATATCTGTTGATTTTCTCAATAAACGATCCGTTGCCTGGCACTTGCCTTCTGTTGTTACAGTCATATGTAGTCATCAAGTGATTCATCGTGAGACCGGATGACTGTTACATCTTGTTTTTTTTTTTTCTTACCTTAGTGTCGGTCAAGTCTCCAACCAGTCAGAGTAGTCTGTTTCCACTGTCTTAGGTAGATTTTAATGTGGTTAAAAATACAATAAATATGACGTGGTTTCTCCTGGTAAAGTTGTAATTCAACGGTCACAGATCAGTCTTTTTCGTGTGATATTTACGTGGCTCAGTGAATCGGAAGGTATTAATACATGTGTAAATCTTGGCCACTGTGGTAGTAAGTAATTCCACATTAGTTTGTTTATTAGATGTATCACACAGTCAGTGAAACAGTATTATTATTTACTGGATGACATAGCTTCGAACACAATTTATTCATTGTTCATAATCATTTCATCAATTATAATCATACATGACTTCGAAACTTGAGTTTTATGGTTTTCTTTGTTCTCTCCTATTTGTCGTGGTTGGGGCAGTAGAATTTTCCAGATGTTGAGGTGAACAGGTGTTGAATCATTCATGTTACGCGTTGATTCGATAAACAAAGCTTCTGTCATCAATCTCTCCGTCCACCCTGCTGTGACATTAGATTTTAAAACTGTCATCCTATCGCATCCAGCCTATTGTTATGGTTGTGTGTAATTGCATGTAGTGAGTGCTATAGCTGCTGAACTATTCTCTAGATTTCTTATCTTATTCGGGTCAACTAATCAAGATTTTGCTACGTTTTTATGCTCCGCTAGTTTGACTGACTGCACCTGTTCTACTACTCTGACCTATGTATTTGACCTGACAATCATCGCAGGCAGGGTATTAGATAAACTAAATTGTTTTGTTTTAAAGGCTCCACAGGATCCACCATTTAACAGACAAAGCTTGTTTCTAATTGAGTTTGTGGGTTTGAATGCCGGCCATTTTTATTCCTGCCTTGTTAAGAATTCTGCATAAGGCTTCCGAGGTTTCTTCCTTGATGATTTAGATTCCTTATTATTGGTGTCGTTATTAATATTATTATGATAGTAGCGATATCATAATAATATACATAACATATATATATTAACATATGATTTTATATTGTATGTATATTATTATATTTATATATATATAGATATTATATCATCATATATGTATATAAAATATTGTATTATTATATATCATGTTATATTATATATTATATTATATATATGTGATATTATATATATATCAATATATGATATATATTAATAATGATAGTAGCGAAAGTGATAATATTGATAACAATAGTAATGATGATAATAATAATAATTGTTTATCAAATCAACTGAAGAGAATACATGTAATAGGAATGATTCAACACCTGTTCACCTGAACATCTGGAAAATTTTACTACCCCTACGACAAATAGGAGAAGACAAAGAAAACTATAAAACTCAAGTGTCAGAGTTGTGTGATTACAATTGATATGATAATGTGAACAATAAATTTTGTTCGAAACGTGATCCAGTAAATAATACTGTTTCACTGACTGTGTGATACATCTAATAAACAAACTAATATGGAATCGGAAGGTACCATGGACGAATAGATGTATCTGTAACGACAGAAGGCAAGAGTCAGGCAACAGATCATTTATTAAGGAAATCAACGCATATTTATATGTTTTCATGTACATTACTATGGATACCTAAACAAAAAAACACAGTCTTCCGATTGGTTGTTTCTCACGACAAATCTTGAGAACGTAAATATTGACGTAAATTACTGTCTACCAATTTGGCTAGTAGACAGCTCTCACCACATATCTAGCATAGCATATCAGTTGAGGTGTTCATTGCGTCAGTTTTATTTTATACCCACGCATAAGTCCGTTTGGTAATATCAACTAACCACGTGATCTTAACAAATTGGCAATGAGTTCATGTCAACTGGTGACATATATCATAACAGTGTACTACTGAAGAGTCCTGAACTAGGGCGAAACAACTGCCCCCTCCCCCACCCGCTTGCTTTTTCAATGATTCTCTAACTGATATTGCTTCGTGATGGAATCCACAGTGAAATTAATCGAAATGACGACAACACTTCCAAACTTCCACAAGCATAGAATTTCCCTGAGTCCCTTCACCAGCTTGAAACTACTACGTATTTAAGAACTATGCTCTTCTATGGCATAGATCAGCTATACTTTCTCTAGTTACTTTACAAAAGTAAGAATGTATTTTGAAACATTCCAGAATGTGACCTTGTGTGGGTGCGTGTGTGTGGCACACATAAACTAACCTTGATGTAAAAGTATCACAGGAATCATAGAAAAACACGTGTGTATAGTCATCAGATGTATAAATGCCATTCTTGGTATCCTTTTAATTACAAGATAAACATTTTTGTTTTCAAGGTCAAACTGTTGGTAATGTGCTTAACAATAATACTATTAAAAGTGTTGGTTTTCAGGGATTTCATTGGTTGGAGGATTTTATGATTAAAACTGACATCGGTTAGAGGACCATTGGAAAACCACCTGGGAGTACTGCCAGACAGCTGTTTCGTCAGACTAGTTTGTGACTTTTCAGCGGTACACACCTACTAGGGCTCGAACCCACGACCTCCTAGTTACAAGGTGCACTCGTAGACCATTAAGCCAAGTCCGAGGGACCGGATCCAATGGACCATGAATTCCAACACTTCTGCTGATTCTTGGTATGGCACGACCACTAGCGAATGTCCTCACCCTTGAATGTTGGTTATACCGCACGGAGATGCTGACCAGTGACTGGTCGAATTCAGGTAGATAGTTACCTGTGTTCTAGCGGGAAGTCGTTACCAGTGGTTTAAAGCAGTTCAGGTGTGAAGACAGATTCTTTCCAGCGACGATATTGGCTAGTTGTCGCGCTATATCGTGAATTGGCAGAAGTTGGGATTCATATGCTGCTCATTGTATCAGGTCCCAGTCCCTGAATAGAAGGTCCTGAATTCGAACTCCGGTGGGTCATACTGCCGAAGAGTCCCTAACTAACTAGGCTTGTGGTGAGAGCTGTCTCCAAGTCAAAATTGTAGACAACAATTTACATCAATGTTTACGCCCCCAAATCAGGGTCATGAGAAGTAAATTAATAACAAACCTTAACCTTGAGGAATTCATCAACCAATCGCAGCAGACTTAACGTGTGGAAATACGATTCGCAAATATATATGGCTTTACTTTCCAAGAAACCATCGCAAGCGGTACAGTATAACCTTGAGCAAGAAAACAACCAATCAGAAGACGTTGCTTCTCTGCTAACTATAACGAATAACAATGTACATGAAAATCTATAAATATCTGTTGATTTTCTCAATAAACGATCTGTTGTCTGGCCCTTGTTTCCCATCGTTACAGGCTTACGAAACAGCTGCACAGTACTTCCTGGAAGTGTTTCCAATGGCTCTCTAACCGATATCGGTTGATGATGAAATTAATAGAATTATTAATTGCGTGTTTATAGCTCTGGATTTGCATTCCTTAGGATAATAGTTGCTACATTTAAGTATATACATGCCTTAACAATATAGAGTATGCTCTGTTCAGTTTTTTTCACTTAGCATGTTTCACAGAATTTATCTTTATGTATCTTTGTATACATTACTTGGGATTGTAAGATACCTAATAGACAGAACCATCGTTTCAACTACAGTCGGGCGGAACTGACGAGGATATCAAAGCAATAATCGGAAAAGCAAGACAAGCTTTCACTACTCTCAAGTCTGTGTGGAGGTCAACAGCACTACTCAGCATCAAAAATAAGATCCGGACTTTCAACTCCAATGTGAAGTCAGTGCTACTATACGGATCAGAGACTTGCACTGCGCGTCATAAAGAGCATCTCAAACAAACTACAGACCTTCATCAACAGCTGTCTTCGCTCAATACTACTCAAGATCAGATGGCCAGCCAGAAAAGATCAGCAACAGAGATCTCTAGCAATGAACGAACCAACTCAGCAGGAACCGATTGTGAAACAAATAGGCAGGAAGAAATGAAGGTGGATTGGCCGCCATACTCTGAGGAAACAAGCCATCAAGTGACATCACTAGACAAGCCATTGCTCGAGTGGAACCCGAAATGGAAGCGGTGAGTCAGTTGGTCGTCAGTGGAAGGGTGACTTGGAGGAGGTCATGTGAAGAGGAGATGAAAACGTGTGGGCAGACTTGAAGCCGGGTGAAAACTTTCGCAGAGAACCGAACGCCATGGAGACGCACGGCTGAAGCCCCATGTTTCTCTAGGAATTAAAGGAAACAATAATGATAATAAATAATAGACGGAGTATAATGGCTATTTATTCATAAGAGTTGAATCTGAGTGTACTTATACTCTCCCTCGGTGAAAGTCATAAAATGTGTCGGTGATTTCCAGTTACTTACTTATATGGGATGTGATGCATTGTAACTATCGATGTACACTGAAGCAGCAGAAATGTTACTAAAAAAGAAGGGGAATGACTGACTGGCTTCAACGTAGAACTTCACACAGATGTGCAGCAGTTTCAATTGCCACACTCTGTGTGGTACACAAAGCATGAGAAGAGAGTAAAGAGAGATTCAAAACACAGAGAGAGAGAAATAATAAACAGAAATATGACGCAAAAAGAACGATTTTGAGCTATATCACCAATTGTCTCTAACCGTTATTGGTTCTTACTAAATCGAGGACTCCAACCAGTCAGGAAGTCTACACCTCTGTCCCTACGTGACTGGCTGGTTTAAACTGACTTTTGTGGATTTCATTGACTGATGAAGCTTTGTCTTGGTTTGACCACCATTGGCTGTTCTGCAACCTGATCTATCCTGTGTCAGCTAACATTGCCTGTTGGTCGAGGAAGGAGATGGCTAGGCCTGCATGCGTAACACATGTCCAAACTATCTCAATCGATGTAACACCACAACGCTGTCGATTGATTTCCCCTCTCTCCTTCCTTACCTAGAACTCGATCTATGCCTAACCTCAATATTGCTTACCATATAATACCACTCAATACTGGAGATAGAACGCAGACACCTATGATCAAAGACAGTTAGCTGTCCTCTCCATATCTTCCAATTTCAATGGCTATGTTTCTTAGCCATCCACAAAGGAGGACAGAGTGAACTGCTCGGCAGTACAAACGCCATTTTGGTCGATAACTGGATACGCGTCTACCTACGCTAGAGATGATGTAGTCTTTTGTATCCGTACTGAGATTTCATCAGCGATCAACCCATTGTGTCTTACACAACTTCCGAAATAAGTGAATTGGTGGTCTACACGCTCTTCCACTTCACTCCCTATGTTTATGCTGGTAGTGAAAGGGTGAATACGAGTGTCTGGCACTTACATACAACCAGACTGGTGAAAATACTGTGGTGAGAGCTGGCTGCTAGCCAAAGTTGGTAGACAGTAATTGACGTCAATGTTTATGTCCCCAATATTGGTGGTGAGAAAATGAGAACAAAGGCTTTGCGTAGGCGGATACAGTTAGCATACGGATGATCTGACACAGCCAGCCACAAAGAGATGCAAGGTTAACTTTCTGTGAGAAACAACCAATCAAAAGACTGTATTTTCTACTAACAATAATCTACAATAATGTACATTAAAATCTATAAATATGTGTTGATTTTCCTTAATAAGTGATCTGTTGCCTGGCCCTTGTCTTCTGTTGTTACAATACTAGTTTACATAAGGTGGTCAGAAAATCCTGATTCCAATCTTAATGGTGTACATGGGCCCCATAATTCAAAAGTATCAAACGATGTATGAACTCTTTTCTGATCACTGGAAACCATACGAACGCTATTCATTTGACTACTTCACTGCCTAGTGGATCACGATTCAAGTCAAAGGATCAAGCAGTTGGATCCTTAAAAGACAACCGCCTTCTTAGATCTGGACGTACAGCTGGTATGTGAGCTTTCATCCTCACATAGACTATGAGATTTTGTGTGGTGCATTTTCTGATGACCATACTGTACTAAGTTTATGTTTGAGTAGTAATAATAATTAATAATAAGTAAATAAAACTTTGGATTCAAAGTTTTCAGAAGAGTCATAGCAAAAAATCCCATGATAGTGACCAGTATTTATCCGTCATTATCTTGGAGAGAATCAAACACACCACGCTGGATGAAAAACTCCGAGCGGAACAGGCTGGATTCAGGAGGAACAAGTTCTCATGCATCGATCAGATCGCAACACTACGGATCATCATTGAACAGAGCTTGGAATGGCAGTCACCTCTCCACCTCACTGAACTTCATTGGCTTTGAAAAGGACTTCGATAGTGCAGCGTCGATCGAGAGGTGATTTGGAAACTACTTCGCTACTGCCAGTGGGTGACGCCAACAATTATACATCTCATCCAACGGTTGTACGGCAATACTGCATGCCAAGTAATCCACAACGGGAAACTCACGGAATCCTTCGGAGTGAAGACGGGAGTAAGACAGAGCCGGTTGGCTGGCTGCTTACTATCTCAATGGTTTTCCTGATTGCGGTGGATTGGATAATGCGACAGACAGACAGCGGGCCGGGCAACGAGGAGACAGGCATAAAATGGACTCACACAAAAAACTTGGAGGATCTGGACTTCACCGATGATATATGTCTGATTTCCCACAATCTGGAAGATATGCAAGTGATTAAAAGTAACAACTTGGCAGAAGAAGCATCTAGATGAGATAGAACTTCAGGTGAACATAGAGATTCCTGGCCAACAGGAACAAATACAACTACAACAATCAGCATAATTGGGAGAAATTGGAAAGAAGCAACCTCGTTCATTTACCTACCTACCTACCTCGAAAGCGTCATTTCAACTACAGGCGGGCTGAGCTGATGAGGATATCAAAGCAAGAATCGGAAAAGCAAGACAAATTTTTACTACTCTCAAGTCTGTGTGGAGGTCAACAGCACTCAGCATCAAAAATAAGATCTGGATTTTCAAGTCCAATGTGAAGTCAGTGCTACCTATTATACGTATCAGAGACTTGGCGCCACGTCATGAAGTACACTTCGAACAAACTACACACCTTCATCAATAGCTGTCTTCGCTTAATACTAATCAAGATCAGATGGCCGGTCAGAAAAGATCAGCAACACGGAGGGATCTGTGGCGATGAACAAACCAACCCAGCAGGAACCGATTGTGCAACAAATGTGCTGGAAGAAATGGAGATGGATTGGCCACCATACTCTGAGAAAGCAAACTATCAAGTGACATCAGACAACAAGCCATCGATCGAGTGGAACCTGAATGGGAAGCGGCGAGTTGGTCGTTAGTGTGAAGGTGACATGAAGGAGGTCATTTGAAGAGAAGAAAGCAGATGGGCAGACGTGGAGACAGGTGATGGCATTCCAGTGGCTGAGTGGTGTGCCTTCTGGCCTTGAAACTGGAAGATCCTAGGTTCGAAACCCAACTGGTGTGTGCTGCCGATGAGTCCCAAACACTAGAACGAAACCCTGGTTTTCAATAGTTCTCTTACATAACAAATATATATTCTTTGTAATTACCGCATTTTTGACATTCTTGTCGATAGCATTTAAATATGCCCTAGGTATTTGTTTTCGTTAGTTATGCTTCTTCACTTAATCCTAATCCGTTCAACTGAATAGCAGCGTCACATAGCCACCCACAGTTGTAGTAACTTTGCCGGAATGACACACTATTGGTAAATGAAAAAAATCTTTTCCATACGAATAAGTCGTAATAATAGTATGAATAAAATAAATTACAGTGTTGTCATGGTAATAAACGGAGGGTGTTTTTTGTTGTTGTGTGTGTCTGTTGTCATAGTTTCTTCACTCGAATCAATTTCTTTTTCAGGCGGAATTTATATTTTATTCATCCATGCGTTAATCACATGAATTTACAATATCGATTACTTAGTAGAAAGGCGCTTATTTCTCAAAAATATCCTGGCTGTAAATGGATATTCAGCACGCTTTGTGCAGGACAACATAAAATCAAAGCCGAAAAGAGAAGAATGCTGTTCTATGGCGAAGACAATACTGTATGTGAACCCGGACTTCAGACAACAGATATTCTAAGGTGAGGATTCGGAAGTTCCTTAAAGAAGACTTTTCCTGTGACAACATCACTGCTTCGAAACAATGGTAAGCACAAACTACAGCATATAACCACTCTAATGTGCATGTATCAATTCACCTGCTCCTGTGAAGCTAGATATATATGTCGTTCTATGCACTTCCTTTCAAAACGTGTTAAAGAACGCTATCGAGCAAGAGTCGGTCGGTTTTCGACATAGAACTTTGCACATATGTGCGGCAGTTCATGTCGCCACACTCCATGTAGCACACAAAGCGTCGGTAGCACAGTGGTTAGGACTCCCGCCGACCATGCACATGGTTCGGGGTTCGATTACCTGCCGACGCACACCCGATATCTATGGTCGGCCTGTAAAATTTGGGCTACCGATATCCATGCTGAAAATTCCATATTTCTACCAAAAGTACTGTGTGGAATCAAGCTGTAAACCAAAATAAAAAAAAATAAAGAAAGTAGAATAAATGCATAATATAGACAGTAAACAGAGGTGTGAGACAAAGGAATAGTAATAACGAAGAACAAAACAGTTTAATTGGAAATCATAAGTCACAAGGAGTGGATGCATCTCCACCAGGCGTTGAGAACGATGAGTTTGAGCCATGTCACCAATTGTTTCCAACCATTGGTTTATACCGTCCCGAGGACCCCAACCAGTCAGGAAAACTACACCTTCCTACGTGGCTTAGACTAACTGTCGTGGATTTCATTGACTGGTGCCATATTTTCGTTTGACTGCCGCTAGCTCTTTTCCAGCCTGGCCCTATATCAGCTAACATTGCCCGTTAGTCGAGGAAGGCGATGACTAGGCATACGTAACACATGTCCTAACCATCTCAGTCGATGTAATTTCACAGTCTCGTCTATTGATTTCCCCGCCTTACCTAGCTATCGACGCCTAACCTGAATATTGCTCACCCCATTATACCACTTCACGCGGGAGATAGAACGCAGACACCTACGATGGAACACAGATAACCTTTTCATGTCTTCTGCTCTCAATGGCCAGGTCCCACAGCCATAAAGGAGGACGGAGCGGACTGTTGAGCAGTACACACGCCCTTTGGTCGATAGTCGGATATCAAGACTAGAAAAAGACGGTACTGATTCCATCAGAAGCATTAAAATTGAACACCTCGTCACAGCAACTCAACCGACTGCTTACCACCCACCTTTCAGAGTCATTTCTAAAGCAAACAGAAACCTGTCAAAGGCAGTATGTTTCTGACTTCTTTGTACTGATGAATAGGCCGTCTACATACACATCGAAAAGACGGAAAAAGTGTTCAAAGGAAATTAATCCAACCGCTACTCTTTTATTATCAATCTAATTCTGTTCGACTCTTTAATTTTTTTCATAAGTAAAAACACAGTTTTTTCTTTGTTCAGCGAAGAAATTTCTTTTCAACGACTTCATTTTCAAGCTGTACAGTCGTATTTATATTACAGAAAAAAGGTTATTAAGTGGCACTAAATAATTGCTCAGTCAATATACATATATAAGTGATAAGAATAACGATAATTAAAATGTTATAAGGGGTAGAGTTGAAGTGGATAAATTACAAAATTATTAAAGATTGTTTTATAAGTGAATTGAAATCAAAAATGTTTTAAAGATGTCAAGTGTTGTCTAAAAATTTTAAAAAATTAGGAGTACGATTACGATAAGAATGAAGATGTGAAGTGAAGTGGAAAGAATTCAAGTGGTAAAATAAAATAAAGTAAAAACTAGAAAGAACATTACTATGACCAAGGTAAAGAAAGGGGTTTGACAAAACGTTTTTGAACACATAATTTAGGTTTCTGTTCATGTATAACTAAAGCTTCAGCTAAGCATAAGTGAAGAAAACGTAAACTTTTGGATCGATTCGATTTTACCATGTAGATAACTTTGAAAGATGAATCACGTGGGGCTAAATGACCTGACTATAACAGGTGATCACAAATAGACGACTTCGAAGTTCTACGTTCGCCTTTCATTAACCAGACTGGGTAGTGTTCAGATACACGTTTTCGGAGATTACGCTTACAACGTCCAATATAAACAGCTCCACAAGAGCAGGTAAAAGAGTAAATACACATAGATGTGGACAAAAGCGGTAATCTATCCTTGACGCATTGTATAATCATATTTCGGCTGGTAAAAACTAGTTGCAAGTCAGCTGCAGGAAAAGTACGTTTAATACATTTAGATAAACGGTTTTTAATCAATTCCGAAATGGTGTCACCTTTGAATGCCAGTCTCATAAACAGTTTCTTCTTTGGCACTGTGATTTGTCTAGGGGCGTGTTCTTTCTTGATGTTACATTCGATAAACCTTGTAGGATAACCATTGTTAAGGAGATTTGATCGAAGGTTATCTAGTTCACTATCGATTGTCTGTGCAAAGCAGATTTTTCGAATTCTGGAGCATAAGGAATCAATAAGATGTCTCTTTCTCCCTAACGGTACCCAACTGTTGAAGTTAGTGTACTGCCCAGTGAATGTTGGCTTTCGGTAAATCGCCCTTAACAGCGTGCTATTCTCTCTTCTATCTAGCTTAACATCAAGGAAGTGAAATGAGGAATTCGACTCTTCTTCGACCGTGAAAAGCAAAGATGAGTGAGAACCATTAAATATTCCAAGAAGTTCAGCATTTGAAGAGTTTTCATCACATACAATGAAGGTATCGTCTATATATCTTTTATACATAAACAAAGTATCGATGGTTTCCTTTAGTGGGCCATTCTCTAAGCTTGCCATGAAGACATCCGCTAAGAGCGGTCCTAAAGGGGACCCCATTTCGACTCCATCCCTTTGATTGTAGATGACATCATTAAATCTAAATTTCACATTCAGTGTGCATCTCAATAATAGTTGTTTAAGATATTCAGTTGGTAAGCCAATGTTCATGCTATTTGAATCAATATACTCGCATAGATAGCAGATAGTGTCTACTAGTGGTACATTTGTGAACAATGAACAAACATCTAGCGAAATCATCTTTAATTTTTGATATTTCAGGGACTTGATATGATTATAAGTGGCAATAAATTGTGCTCGAAACGTGGTCACCAGTAATTATTACTGTATAACAACAATGTGTGATTTATCAAAAATAAAGTCTTATCTATAATGGAGTTATACTCTACCGCCATAGTGCCCAAGTTTTATATTTACATGAATAGTCCCAGTAATGTTTGATGTCTCTTCTTTTTCCTCCTTATCCGTTAACATCAAAGAGTGTGCTCATCTAAGAAGACTTGAAACAACTGATACCTTTGCGCGGATGAGGTGTGGTGATCCGAAGTGAATACAGATATACAAAAATGTCCGTTCTCCCTCCTCTTAACTAGCCAGCCAGTCTAGAAATGATAGTTCACCGACGTCTGATTCTGCTTCTGAAGTAAATTGGATGCTGGAAGATACAATGTTCGGTTTCTCCAAGAATGAATTGTGTAGATCTCGTTTTTTAGCACAAAAAAAGTATCATCATAGTACATGCATAACTTTGTAAATGAAGCGCGAATATTTTGAAATAATGGGGATTTCTGAGCTCAGATGGATGGATGATTTTCATTGAGTCGTGTTCTATGAATTCGTTTTCGTTGTCCTTCTGGACAATATCTTCAGCGCAGGTTTCAGTAGGTCCTCGGCCGAATCGCCGGTGTGGAGTCATGAGTGCATACTTCTAGGACGAAATAGCTTTCCAGGTACCGCCTGTCGTTTGAACATGAAGGACTGTCAACATTGAAATTCCGTTTTGGTCTTATATACTCACATGGTTCACGTGGGGAACTGCGTTAAAATAGTAAATTACTTATTTGTTTGAGCAACTACAGAAAATCGAATTCTTCGGTCTAACATGTTCAGCGGTATTTTGGGGGTAGTTAGCTGGGTGTATCTGTTTTTCGGTACTCCTCCATAAACGAATTGATGTACTCCCTGGGAATAGAACCCACGCAGCTCAATGTTGTAGTTAGTGGTGAAGTTACCACTGAGTTATTCAGGATCATTACTGACTTCCTTCATGACTATGATGGTTATATTTGATTGGTTCTTGAGGATCAATCAACCAACCAGGTCAGGGGTTCGAATCCCGATCAACTTACTTCAACCTAAGCAATTGGATAATATCATCAGTCCTCACACTATAAGTGTGGCCCAGTATAGGGTAACAGACTATTAGTACTACTACGCAGTAACCAGTGCAACGTGTCTAACAATGACTGGAGTCTATCACATTCAACTTCTAATGCATGCGGTGTCATAAATCCAGTGGACCAACTGTCAGTCAGTCTATTTCCAACAAAGAACTTTGCACCAACTTGCAGCAGCTCGAGTCGCCATACTCCATGTAGCACACAAAGCAAGAAAAGAAAGTAAAAAGAAATGCAAAATAGAGACAGTAGACAGGGATATGAGACAAAAGGAATAGTAATAACGAAGAACAATATAGTTTTATTGGGTATTATAAGTCACAAGGAGTGGATGCATCTGCGCTAGCCACTGAGAACGACTTTGAGCCATATCAATAATTGTCTCCACCCTTCATAGGTTTTTACCATCCCGAGGACTCCAATCAGTCGTGAAGTCTACACCTTCCTACGTGACTGGCTGGTTTAAACTGACTGTTGTGGACTTCATTGACTGATGTCATGTTTCCAACCTGACCCTATTAGAGCTAACATTGCCTGTCGGTCGAGGGAGGCGATGGCCAAGCTAGGCATGTGTAACAAATGTCCTAACCATCCAACTCAGTCGATGTAACTTTACAGCCTCGTCGATTGATTTCCCCTCCCCCTACCCTTACCTAGCACTCGACTGAAGCCTAACCTCAGTATTGCTTCTTACCCTACTACACCACTTCATATCGAGTTGATTAAAGGCAATCGTAAAGAATCTCCACCACAGTGTGGAGCGTGACATAAACAAACGCCTATTAAGGTACTGTACTGAGAAGCACAAATCTGAACACCAATGAACTATAAACACATTCTGCATTTTATTTATTATTATTAAAATCATACAAAAAAAAGATGCTACATTAAACCAAATAGTAGCAAACTTCGGATTAGAAAATAATAATAATAATATTAATATTATTAAACACTGTATACGTGTGTTTGAAGAGAATATTAAGTGAGAATGTGAACAGCTAAAAGACAAGTACACTTCAAGACAAAACTACATACAAACAGACGTCAGTACACACACACACACGCGTAAACGCACGCACGTACGCACACACAAACACAAAGATATACAAATGCATTTGTACACATACAGAAATCTAAGATTTCTTCTTCTTCTTATACTACTAGAAATCCAATACATTTAGAATTCAATCAAAATAGATTTAGGTCTAATGTGGTGTATTGTGCAAAATGAGGGGGTGGAATGGGTGCGAGTGAGCATGTGAATGAGTGCGTGTGTGTGTGTGTTCACCTTAAAGACAAACAGACAGACAGAGAGATAGATAGATAGATAGAGATCTTTCTAGAAAAAGTATAAATACATTATTACCAGTATAAAATATTTTTGAGAATATTTTCATTCAATTAGAACAATTCCACCACCCCCACCTTTGTAGTCATCTGATGAGTCACTTGAATTCTTTCGACTGGAAGTAATATCACTCGCCTGTGAAATACATGACGAGGATTCTGGTTGTCTAGAGGCAACTGTCAATGAAGAAGTTGGTGTTACTGAACCAGAATATGGCACAGCACTTCTTAGTATTATAATATTATTGTGTCGTTTATCCGCATTACCTACTTCTTGTTGTTGTTGTTGTTGTGAAGATGATGGGGATATCGATGATGTTAGGGATTTTATTTTTTGTTGATAACCCCCGCCTCCGCCTACTAATCCTTCAAGTGCTACGGGAATAGGATATCCTGATGTAACAGATCCAGTTGCAGATGATGATCCTGGTGCTGAAGTGCAATAATGTCCATTGAAATTCATATGTTCAGCTAATAAACGTAAACTAGGATCTGTATGATTCAACAGCATTTCAATAAATTTGATAACATTTGCCTACATAGAAATTAGAAACAGCATAGCATAGAATAATTAATTATTAGGCGTACAGAAAATACAAGGGAGAAAATTTTCTATAGTTTGGTTTGTAAGGATTAGTTATGTTTTACGAGTTGGTCACGGACTGATATCAATTAGAGAACCATTGAAAACCAGGGAGTACTGGACAGCTGCTGTTTCATCCTAGTTTGGGAATCATCGGCAGTACGTCGTGACCAGTGAGGTCGAATTAGATGTCACGTGTGTGGATGGATGTCCTACCAACGACAATAGTTGGGGTCGCGTTAAAATCACGAATCGGTAGAAGTTAGAATTCATGAGCCATTGAATCGGGTCCCAGTGGCTGAATGGTATACGAGCTTGCCTTGTAACCGGAAGGTCCTGGGTTCGAAACCCACAGTGTGGGTGCGTACTGCTGATGATTCCCAAACTGGGATGAAACAGTAGCTGTCCAGTGCTCCCTGGTTTTCAATGGTTCTCTAATTGATATCAGTCGGTGATCAACTCGTAAAACAAGGGAGAAAAGTCTAAAAGAAAATATGTGGGGCTCGAATAACAGTCACAATGTGGTGAGAGTTGTCTGTTAGTTAGCCAAAATTGGGGTAGACAGCAATTTACACGTCAATGTTTACGTCCGAAATCTTGGTCATGAGAGAGAAAAAACACAATAACAAAGACTAACTCAACAACCAATCACAGAAGATTAAGCGTGGGCGGATACGATTCGCAGATATTATGGTCTGACCTTCAAATAGGTGACGGCAGAAATTTCAGCGAGAAAACAACCAATCAGAAGACGCTGTTTCTCTGCTAATAATAAAAATTATATATGTATATATATATGTTGATTTTCATAATAAACGATCTGTTGCCTGGCCCTTGTGTTCTGTCGTTACACTACTATTACTGTTTACAGTTAGAAATTATGTAGAGCTCTATGAATGTCCACTGAAAAACTGTATACTAAGTTATATCGGAATAAAATTCGTACAAAAATGAATGGATGTCAGATGATAAGGGATTCGTGTTTGTTGACACTGTCGTCAGTAAGATGAATCTGGAAGTGTGAAGGAATTGATGCCTCCTCTGAGATTTGAACCCACATCATTTAGAATTCCAATCAGAGATGTAACAATAGAGCAATTCGGCTTCACCATCGACTTCTTGTAGGACTATCCGGTGGGTAAATTCATTAGTCAAATGAGTTCCACGAAAACAACAGGTCTTCGATTAGTCAGAAAATGTGATAACCAGAGAATATTCCTGATGATTTCGTGCTACACATGTCAGACAGCTTAAACATGAATGTTACAACTAATCCACAGAAATATTAAACCAATTTTAGAGTAACAATTACAGAGAGAAATGAATCTGGTTACTTCATGCACAAAAGAGTTAATCACGAATTCATCCAGTAGTAATGCAGGAGACCACGTGTCACTGGTTTAACAGTCGAATACTCTACAGCCGTACGGAAGGCTTCGATTTCTGGCCTACATATACTCCTATTATATCATTATCGTTCCCTTGGATTCCTAGTGGAACATAGGGCTTCAACTACACGTCTCCACTTGCTTCTGGCTTCTGCTGTACTTTTCACCTGCATCCATGTTAGTCCATACTGTTTCAGCTCTTCTTCACACGATCTCCTCCATGTCACCCTTGGACGTCCCACTCGCCGCTTCCCTTTCAGGTTCCACTCGAGCAATGGCCTGACGCACGATGTCACCCAACGACCTCCTCAGCGAGTGTCCAATCCATCTCTACTTTCTCCTGCATATTTGTTTGTTTCCATAGTTTCTTTTTGGTAATTCTTTCTGGTGGCCATCTGATCTTCAGTATAGAGCCAGCGAAGACAGTTGTTGATAAAGGTCTGCAACAGGCTGTTGGAAATATTCTTTGTGACACACTGGCCAAGTTTCTGATCCATCCGTATAGAAGAACTGACTGACTTGACGTTTGTATTGAAAATCCGAATTTTCTTGTTGATACAGGCTGAGTGACGAAGATTTCCAGATTAGTTTCAGGTGGATGAATATGTTCCTCACCTTCCCGATTCTCCATTTGACATCCTCGTCCGTTCCTCCTGTAGTTGAGACAATACTCCCTAGATAAGTGATTGAAGTAACCTCTTTCCAATCCCTCCCGTTGATGGTGATTGGCACTGGATGTTGCTGATATTGCTGTTGCTGTTGGTTGGTTATTTTCATAACCTGTGTCTTGTCTATGTTCACCTGGAGTCCTGTCTTCACCGGCTGCTTCTTCGACCAGTTTGTCGGTTTTCGCTTGTAAGTCTTCGATTTTGTGTGACATCGAACATAAATCATCCACGCGCGAAATCCAGGTCTTCTAGATTCTTCACGTCAGTCCAGGATATCCCTGTCTTCTCGTTTCCATGCACTGTCTGACGCATAATCCAGTCCACCACAATTAGGAATATCATTGGTGATAATAAGCACCGTTGTCTGACTCCTGTGTTTACTCCAAACGCCTCGCTGAGTTTTCCGTTGTGGATTACTTGACATATGCCATTGTCGTACAGCTGTTGAATAAGGTTGATGAATATTTGGGGTACGCCGTAGTACTCGAGTAGTTTCCAAATTACTTCGCGGTCAACGCTGTCGGAGGCCTTCTCAAAGTCTATACTTCTAAGCCAGACCAAATTTACTACCCTTACACACCGTACTCATATAATGCGGAGGTTGACAGTTTCAGTCCCTATCGAGGGGACGGGTTTTGTACGTCGGTGGTGTTCAGTGGTGGTACACTGCCAGCATGTCATGCCACAGATCCGGGTCCAATTATCAGATGAGGCATTTTTGATAATCTCGCCCAGGTGAGAAAAGAGGGGAGGTCGTGTGTGTGAGGCTAACAATTTCACATCGTAAAAAGACAAACAAACAAACAAGAACTTAGAAAGTTGTATACATCTCGAAAAAAAATTTCAGGATAACTTACACGGTAGGCAGCTGCTTGAATACGAATTCGAGCTTGTAGATGAGCCAATTTATTATCGACAAATTCTTTCCGACGAATAGACTCTTGCTCTTCTTGTAGTCGATTAGTTCCCCATTTACCAGTTTTTGTACACCGCTGTACCTGTTATCGTCATGATAAGAATAATGATAATAATAATAATAATAAATATTGATAATAACAATAGTAATAATGGTGTGAAATAACTTACTTATTGTTTGAGATCAATCGTGAGACAAGATATGAAAAGGCCAGCTAGGATCATAACTGTCTCCGCTCTATCTCCCGTGTTAAGTGGTAGTATAATAGGGTGAGTAATATTGAGGTTAGGCATCGGACGCGGCTGCTAGGTAAGGAGGGAGGGGAAATCAGTCGACGACGCTGTGAAGCTACATCGACTGAGATGGTTAGGGCATGTGTCACGAATGCATCCCTAGGCATCACCTTTCTTGACAATGGGCAATGTCAGCTGAAATAGGATGAATCAAGTTGGAAAAGAGCCAGTGGTTGTGGTGGTTATCAAACAAAACATGGCTTCATCAGTCAATGAAATCCACAACAGTTAGTTTAAGCCAGCCAGTCACGTAGGGAGGATGTTGACTACCTGAATGGTTGATGTCCTTGAGATGGTAAGAACCAATGAAGGCTGACTGGAAACAATTGGTGATATGGCTCAAACTCATTGTTCTCAATGACTGGCGTTGTAGATGTATCCAGTCTTTGTGATTTGTCACATCCAATAAAATTCTACTGTTCTTCCATATTATTGCTGTTTTTTCCTCACACTTCTGTTTATTATCTATCTTTTGTTGAATCTCACTTTCCCCACTTCTCTTGTTTTGTATGGTACATGGAGGGAGTGTGGTAACTCGAACAGCTGCAATTCTGTGCAAAGTTCTACGTTGAAACCAGTTAGTCATTCAGTGAGATCAACTGTTCTGCAAACATATGAGAACTGTTCGTTATATCCTGCATTCATTTGATGATAGCCACTATCTATAGGTAGTTATTTCGTTTAAAAATACTGGAAGATTAGTAATAATAATATTTGTTATATTATACTATTATTATTTCCTTTAATTCCTAGAGGAGCATAGGGTTTCAGCTGCGCGTCTCCATTGCGTTCGGTCCTCTGCTAGAGTCTTCACCTGGCTCCAAGTCTGCCAACACGCTTTCATCTCCTCTTCACATGACCTCCTCCAAGTCACCCACGCACTGACGACCAACTCGCCGCTTCCCTTTCCAGAACTGGCGAGGATATCAAAGCAAGAATCGGAAAAGCAAGACAAGCTTTCATTACTCTCAAGTTCGTGTGGAGGTCAACAACACTCAGCATCAAAAATAACATCCGGATTTTCAACTCCAATGTGAAGTCAGTGCTACTATACGGATCAGAGACTTGCACTGCGCGTCATAAAGAGCATCTCAAGCAAACTACAGACCTTCATTAACAGTTGTCTTCGTTCAATACTCAAGATCAGATGGCCGGCCAGAAAAGATCAGCAACAGAGATCTCTGGCAATGAGCGAACCAACCAGGAACCGATTGTGAAACAAATATGCAGGATGAAATGAAGATGGATTGGCTGGCCACACTCTGAGGAAACCATCAAGTGACATCAGTAGACAAGCCCTCGCTCGAGTGGAACCCGAAAGGGAAGCGGTGGCGAGTTGGTCGTCAGTGCAAGGGTGACTTGGAGGAGGTCATGTGAAGAGGAGATGAAAACGTGTGGGTAGACTTGGAGCCAGGTGAAGACTCTAGCAGAGAACCGAATGCAATGGATGGAGACGTGCGCGGCTGAAGCCCTATGTTCCTGTAGGAATTAAAGGAAACAATAATAATAATAATACTGATAAATACAAAAGTAGCTGGATTCTGAAAAAAATGTTTACACAGTGTAAAGAATTCTGAGCGTAATCGATTGAGTAATATTCTCTCCTCATCCTCCAGGATCTCTCTTCAAGTAAAATAACAGTCTATCGTATATCACGTGACACAATGTTTTCACATCTCAAGTAATATGGACTACTAATCCCTAAGGATATTTTTCCTTTGTCTCCGTGAAACGCGCACTGATAGTTTGAAGAAAGCAAGTTTATAACCGGAATAGACATTGCGTCACACACTGACTGACTGGTTTCAACGTAGAACTTTGCACAGATTTGCAGCAGTCCCAGTTGCCACTCTCCATCCATATACCACACAAAGCAAGAGAAGAGAGTAAAGAGAGATTCAAAACACAAGAGATAATAAACAGAAATATGAGGCAAAGAGAATGGTAAAATGGAAGAATAACAAATTTTTATTGGAAATTATAAATCACACACGGAGTGAATGCATCTGCGCCAGTCATTGAGAACGATGAGTTTGAGCCATAGCACCAACACTCACAGGCTTTTATTGGTTCTTACCATTTCGAGTAGCCCAACCCAACTGGCATTCTACATCTCCCTACGTGTAGCTCAAATTAACTGTTATGGATTTCATTGACTGATGAAGCTATGTTTTCGTTTGACCACTACCACTAGCTCTTCTCCAACCTGATCGACACTATGTCAGTCAGCTAACATTGTCCGTCAAGAATGGCGATGATCAGGGCTAGGCATGCATGCGTAACACATGTCCTAACAATCTCAATCAATGTAACTTTACAACCTCGTCGATTGACTTCCCCTCCCTCCTTACCTAGCACTCGACCGATGCCTAACCTCAATATTAGTCACCCTATTATACCACTTCAGACGGGAAACAGAATGCAGACACCTATGATCAAAGACAGCTAGCTAGGCTTTTCACGTCTTCCACTTTCAATGGCCATGTATCACTGGCAGCCATGAAGGAGTACGGAGCGAACTGCTGAGCAGTACACACGTTCTTTGGTCGACAACCAGATATTTATTTTTATTTTTTTATTTTGATTTACAGCTTGATTCCACACCGTATTTTCAGTACAAGTATGGAATTTTCAGCATGGATATCGGTAGCCCAAATTCAGGCCGACCATAGATATCGGGTGCGCCGACAGGGCATCGAACTCCGGACCATGTGCATGGTAGGCGAGAGTCCTAACCACTGTGCCACCGACGCACAGATATCACGTCTACTAAGTCAGAGACGGTGTAAGTTGGCATATGCTAAACGAACTTTCTGTATCCTTAAGGAGATTTCGTCGGAGATCAACTTGTTGGGACTGAAGCAGTCAACACGCTCTACCACTTCGCTCACCCCCTATCTATCTTCAAATAAGGAGTCCATGTAGTCCAGTGCAGTTCTGTAGCATCATATTACATTTGACAGGAGCGAATTGCACACCAAACATTCGCAGATTGCTGCTCAATCTGTTCAGAAGACTCTGCATTCTGTCAGCATCTTCCCCTTGGAGGGAGGACTATATCATCTGCATATCCTAAGTCAACGAGATTATTCCCTGATGGTAACAAGTCAATCCCTATATCGCTGAAGTCGGCAGTTAGGGTTAAGTCGATTAGTACATCTATGATGAAATTAAACAGGAATGAGGACAGTGGTCAGCCCTGACGGACACCCCTGGTTTCCGACTATACATATTTGATGATGTTTCGATGCTGACTAACCTCTCTCTCTTCACTTAACTGTACTGTTTTTTTTAATACTTATACTCTATCCCACCTTATTGTGGGAATGCATTGCACTGGTCCAGCCTTTTTCCAGGCTATTTAACTTATCAGGGTCAACCAAACATTCTAGGTGTAGCTAAATTTCTATGTTCCAATATTCTGACTGACCCCGATCTACTAGTTTGACCTATGTGTAATTAACTTCATAGTCAGCAATACATGTTATCTGATAAATTAGATAATTTTTCTTAATTGGATCTAACAAGTCCTTAAGCCGATAAAATTTATCTCTGAGTAAGTTAGTTGGTTGGCTCGAAAAATGCTAACTCAATTCCAGCCTGATGACGATTAAGAATCTTGGGTGGGTAGAAAAAAGTCAAACCACTGCTATGCATGCACTCACACCTGATCAGGAAATAGGTCGGTCGGTCGGACGGTTTTCGACATAGAACATTGCACCGATGTGCGGCAGTTCAAGTCGCCACACTCCCTCCTTGTAGCACACAAACCAAGAGAAGAAAGTAGAAGAAATGCATATTAGAGACAGTAAACAGAGGTGTGAGACAAAGGAATAGTAATAACGGAGAACAAAACAGTTTAATTGGAAATCATAAGTCACAATGAGTGGATGCATCTGCGCCACTGAGAATGATTTTGAGCCATGTCACCAATTGTTTCCAACCATTGATTTTTACCGTCCCGAAGACCCCAACCAGTCAGGAAGTCTATACCTTCCTACGTGGCTTAGAATAACTGTTGTAGATTTCATTGACTGGTGCCATGTTTTTGTTTGACCACCGCTAGCTCTTTTCCAGCGTGACCCTCTATCAGCTAACATTGCCAGTCAGTCGAGGAAAGCGATGACTAGGCATACGTAGCACATGTCCTAACAATCTCAGTCGATGTAATTTCACAGTCTCGTCGACTGATTTCTTTACCTAGGAAATAGAGTATCATTTAGTTAGACTACTAGAAAGTAAGAACACTAGGTGGAGACAGAGAGGTTAGTTATCAAATCTTTGTTCACTGACTCGACACCAAACATGTACAATCGAGACGACGAAACACCACCTGTCGCAAATATGTGCAAAAAATTGCAGTACAGAAACAGGAAGAAGTGAATATTGATATGTTTACAGGATTTCATCATGACCTGACATCCGTTAGAGAACCATTGGAAAACCACCTGGGAGTGTTGCCAGACAGGTGATTCGTTCTAATTTCAGACTATTCGGCAGTAGGCACCCACCCCCAGGGTTCGAACCATGGAGCTTTCGGTGACAAGGCAAGGTAGTCGATCCAACGAGCTATGAACTCCAACTTCTGCCAATCCACGATATATCGGGACTTCCACCAGCCAATATCATCGCTGGTGAGTATTTGTCCTTACATCCGACTTGATGTATCTCACTGGTCACGACCTCTCGTTAGAACCTTACTTGGATAAGGTCAGTCGCTAGTGAGCATCAGAACAATATTCAAGTGTTGGCTTGCAGGAACCTGTTGCAGCTGGTCCCAGTGGCTTTGTAATCCGAATGTTCTGGGTTCGAACCACTATGGATGCATACTGTGAAAAGCGCCAAACTAAGACTGACAGCTGTCTAGTACTCCCAGGCAGGTTTACCAATGCTTCTCTAACCGATGTCAGTCAGCTCACGATGAAATCCTGTAAAGAAATCAAATCAGACCCTTGTAAACCAACACTTGATGAATAGATTGATATGATTATGGGCAGCAATAAATTGTACTCAAAACGTCATTACTATTATGATTACTGTGTGTCTGATAAAATAAATTCATTAAATATGGAACTATATCCTAAAACAGTGCTTTAGCTCTACTCTACATCGGTGGAAGGTTGAGGGTAGGGCGGCATGAAAGATGACATAGTCCTCTTAGGGGAGGATGCTGACAAAATGCACAGTCTTCTGAACACTTTGAACAGCAATCTTCGTATGTTTAGCATGCGATTCACCCCTGTAAAATGTAAGATGCTGCTACAGGACTGGACTACGTCAACTCCTAGCTTAGTGATAGGGAGTGAAGTGGTAGAACATGTTGACCACTTCATCTATTTGGGAAGTTGTATCAGCACCAAAGGACTGATTGGTGACGAAATCTCAGCACGGATCCAAAAAGCTCGAGCTGCTTTCGCTAACTTACACCATCTCTGGCGTAGGCGTGACATCCGGCTATCAACCAAGGGACGTGTGTACTGCTCAGCAGCTCGCTCCGTCCTTCTCTATGGCTGGCTCTGAAACGTGGCCAATACGAGTTGAAGACATGAAAAGGTTGACTGTTTTTGATCATAGATGTCTACGATCTCTTTCTCACGTTAGGTGGTATAATAAGGTAAGTAATGTTGACGTTAGGCGTAGAGTGTTGGGCAAAGAGGGAAAATCAATCGAAGAGGCTATAAAGTTACATAGATTGAGATGGCTAGGTCACGTGCTGCGCATGCCTAACCATCGCCTCCCCCGACCGACGGGCATTACTAGCTGATATAGGTGCAGGTTGGAAAAGAGTAAGTGGTGGCCAAACAAAAACATGGCCTCATCAATCCATGAAATCCTTGACAGTTAAACTGAGTCAGGTAGGGAGGGAGATGCAGACTTCCGGGTTGGGGCCCACCCTCGGGACTCTAAGAATCAATCAATGGCTGGAGACAATAGGTGACATGGCTCAAAATCGTTGTCAATGGCTTACGCAGATGTATTCAGTCTCTTGGGTAATCTTTCATATTCCTTTCTACCATTACTCATTCTGTTTCACTCTTATACTTGTCAAAACTCTATTGATTCTCTTCACTCATCTTCTCCTTGTCTACCTTTGTGTGCTATTTGGAACGTGGCAACTCGAACTGCTGCACTTCGGTGCCAAGTTCTATGTTGAATCCAGACAGACAGACAGACCGACAGACGGAATGATGCTAGCAACCCCACGACCTCATGAAATTCAAACACCACTGTAACTGAAACTTCAAAGGTGAAGCTTTAAGCTTTGTGCTTCACAAAGGAATGCAAAGGAACAAAAATAACAATAGATAGATAGGGAGGGGGGGGGGGGTAACAGAGTACAAACCTCAGCTATATACTGCTCTCGTTTCTCATTTTCATGCATTGCAGTTATATTAAAATCTTGATGTAATTGAGCATAATCTAATATGGAATTGAATATCGCCCTCAGCTGACCAAGTAATTGACGTGATTCTGCATCTAGTAGACATCGTGTAAAGACATTGGAGAGGAAAGCTTGATGAGCATTGACAACACCATCCAAGTCTTCAGCAGCATGGACTTGTTTCACAAGATTCTCCCAAGCACATTCTAGAACCTGAATAAAGGGAACGAAACAAAACAGAAAAATGAAAAACAAAAAAAGATAAATTGTAGTGTATTGATTGGTTCCCTTCACTAATAAATGAGTTGCACTCAACGGATGACACAGAATTTACAAGTAGAACAGTAGTCGAGTCTTTGGAATGCTACATGACTACTGCTGGTCACTGTGTAATGTAACGTAAGTATAAAGTAAGTCAAGTCAACAGTAGTTACCTACATGCATAAATGAAAATGAGATGTGAAAACAGCAAACCTTTAATGAAGAGAATAGCGATTAATTTAAATGAAGAGAGAACTATAGTTTTTTGCAGAATAAAGTGGTACCATCATTGTTGACGATTTCGTTGCCTTCTCATCAGCTGCTTACAGGCCACAGTCATTATTAAGTATATCTACAGAAACAATTTTAACATACTTGCACAGAGTTCATTTTAAACAAAAATCAATCAATCAATATATGCACACAGTAATAATATGTATATATATGTAATATTAAACACTATTCCGAACAATAATAATCATACACAATGGAAATTTTTCAGCATTACGAATTCAGATGAAAGGGAGATGAAAATATCCAGTTACCAGACAGAGCAAAGGAACACTGATAACTGTTTCTTTCTGAATGCATGAATCAGGTGTCAGGCGCTTTAATGGAGATTGCTTCCGCGAACTTGAGGAGAATTGAAATCTCTTGCCTATTGATAATTTTGAACGACTTTTCAACGTCCATCTCATGACCCGCGTCAAGGAGATACCTAGTGATGGCAGCGTTTAAAGCACTTGTTTCCTTTAGACATAAGCTTTTTGGTTCATGTTCAGAAAATCGTAGATATGCCCTTCTTTCCACTGTAACTGCTCCCACAGATACATGTAAATTTGTATATACAGTTGGAGTTAACATGAGAAGGATATCTATCGATTTTTGATTGCACAAAAGAGCAAGTTGTTTGATAGACGGGAACCAACTTAACTAGCTGCAGGATAGGCTCTGACTAGAAGTGACGTACTCAATCTCCTCTCAACTACTGCGGCAATATTTTCACCTTTAAAATTGAGTTGGATGAAGACAGACTTTTTTCCCACTGTGAAGTGTTTGATGTTTGATGAACACGATAGTAGAAGCCGTCAATCTAGTCTCCTGTGTATGAATGCACAACTAGTCACATAGAAGGAACCCGATCCCGATCAATTTAGACGAGTAACATGATTAGGCGATGAATATTCACATTGATCATAAGTATTTGCGTTCTGTCTACCACCGTATTAATTGGTATAATAATAATAATGGTGAGTAATTTTGAGAGTAGGCATACAGTGTTAGGTAAGGAGGGTAAGTCAACTAACTAACTGATGAGATGATTGTGAGGCTACATCGATCGAAATGGCAATGGTTAGGATACGTGTTTCGCATGCTAAACCATTGCCTTCCACGACATGCAATGTTAGCTAACATAGAATTAATATATGTGTAAAACTTGGGCACTGTGGTAGTAAGTAATTCCATGTTAGTTTGTTTATTAGATATATCACACAGTCAGTGAAACAGTATTATTATTTACTGGATGACACAGTTTCGAACAAAATTTATTTTCGAACACATCAACTCGAAGGTTGAAGTAATTCATTTCACTTATGAATTGGAAAATCAGGAAGGGGAGCTGCCAATGTTAGATTACAACGTAAAAAGGAAAGAAGATGGGAAGTTAAACATACTAGTGTTTACAGGAAATTCACACATTCAAACAGATATTTGAACTTCCGATCATCCCATCCTATGTCAGTGAAAATAGGATTGGTGAAATGTTGAAGTAATTGAGCACAAAAACTAAGTAGTACCAAAGAAAATCTAAGACAGGAACTGATACACATAAAAGAAGCCTTGAAACTCAATAATTACCCGGATAAACTAGCTAGGAAATATGTAAGGAAATGTAAAAATAAAATAAATAGTGATAATAATAATAATGACGACACCAACAATAAGGAATCTAAATCATCAGTAATTATTCCACACAAGTAAGGAAACTCGGAAGCCTTACACAGAATTCTTAACAAGGCAGGCAGGAATAAAAGAAACTGGCATTCAAACCACCCACAAACTCAATTAGAAACAAGCTTTGTCGGTTAAAGGATCCGGCCAGTGGAGCCTTTAAAACAAAACAATTTAGTTTATCTAATACCCTGCTGCTGCAATGATTGTCAGGTCAAATACATAGGTCAAAGTAGTAGAACAGGGGCAGTCAAACTAGCCGAGCATAAAAACCTAGCAGCGAAATCTAGATTAGTTGATCCAAATAAGATAAGAATTGCAGAGTATAGTTCGTCTATAGCACTCACTACCTGCAATTACACACAACCATACAAAAGGATGGGATAGGATGACAGTTTCAAAATCTAATGTAACAGGGTGGAGGGAGAGATTGATAACAGAAGCTTTGTTTATCGAATCAACTGAGAGTGAATACGTGTAATAGGAATGATTCAACACCTGTCCAGCCAGATATCTGGAAAATTCTACTACCCCCACGACAAATAGGAGAGAACAAAGAAAACTATAAAACTCAGGTTTCGAAGTCATGTGATTACAATTGATGAAATGATTATGAACAATGAATAAATTTTGTTCGAAACGTCATCCAGTAAATAATACTGTTTCACTCACTGTGTGTGATATATCTTATAAACAAACTAATATGGAACATAGGATTAAGTTTGAAAAGAGTTAGGGGTGGTCAAATCAAAACTTGGCATTAGTCGATGAAGTATTTGACTGTTGGTTTGAGCTAGCCACGTAAGTGGAGGGTGGGGGGAGACTGAGTGGCTAGAGTCTTCGTGATGGATGCTAAGATCCAATGGCTGGAGACTATTGGCGACATGGATCAATAGAGAGAGTAGGCACATTTAGTCTTTGTGACCTCCAATTTCCAATAAACCTTCATGCTTTTCTTTGTTACTATTCTTTCCATTGAAACATTTCTCCTCATTGTAGTGTTTTTGTTTTGATATTCTGATCGCA